>CAJNDT010003334.1:3062422-3294685 GCA_905221615.1 Symbiodinium sp. CCMP2592 | reverse complement strand
CTGTCCTGCGGCTGTGACTGAGTGTCCTGCGACTCCTCGACCTGTGAGTCTTGTCGTTCTGCCCGGCGACGACGAGCCCGTCGTGTTTGGAGCTGCTGCAACTTCTTGTTGTACTCCGTGGTGAACTTCGCCATATGCACGCACCTGCATCAGAACAGAATACAAGTAGAAAGTACTTATTGCATGAGTACACCTAGAAACACACCTGCGAACCTACATTTAGCACTACGTCCCTATTTTTCAATCAAGGCAGTACAACAAGCCGTGGCATGAAAGAAGTATCTTGAAGAAACCTGATCCTCCCGTCAGACGCACCCAAGGACCTTAACTAAAACACATGTCCTGAATCAACTTCAAAACGAGAAAAACAACTGTACTGTATGTCGGTGGTAGGGGAGTAATGCAGCAGCAAATAAGCTCAATCTCACAGAACTACACCTGATTCGATGATGGCAAGGATGTGGGAAGCTACTACTCCTGCCAGAAACCAGAAAGATGAAGACGATACTCTGATACTCTGTCTTCAATTCTCCGAACTTACTGAGTAAAAAATCAGAACTACTACAATATCCCTGGAACCATGCTCCCTGCGAGGTGTACGAGGAACCATTGCCATCTAAGCATGGGCCTCGAGTTGACCAGGTACTCCGACACCGAGATCTCCTTCAGACCCAGGAGTGTGTCCATGATGCTGTGCAGCATCTTTTGTACTTCGTGTTCTGGAAGGAGTCCCTCGAAGATCAGGCGTGGAATGGCTGTCATCCACAGCCGCTTTCGACTTTGTGGAACACCGAACATTCGTGGGTCCAACTCCCAGACATGCAGCAAACGATCTGTCTTTGTGCTGATCAAGTGTCCGACATGGTCCAGGTTGGAGGGTCCAGTGCTGCCGTCGGCGTTACGGGTCTTGGTCTTCAGTCCGGCGACGTTCTCAAACAAACAGAAATTCGGTCCGACGAGGCCCGTCGACTGCAGGTAGTGAACGATGCCCTGCAGCACGGAGCCAGTGCGAAGAGTGCCGTCGGCAACGCAGGATCTGTTGGCCGACGTGGACGACGACGGGTTCAGGACAGAACAATCCTGACATGGGAAGCCCGCCGTCATGACCGTACAGCGTGGCATGCGCACGAACGTGTTCGTTTTCGAGTCCCAGATTTCCTTGTCATATTCCAGGTCCGTCGCGTTACAGAACATGCGCTCGATCTTCCTGTCCGTCGTCAAAAGGAACTGGCGTTTGGCGGGCTCCTTCTCGCAGGCGAACTTGTGAGTGAATGCCGGCGAGTCCAGCTCCCAGTGGAAACGTGCCCAGTCCCAGACATGCTTCATGACCGTCGCAGCGATGTCCATCCCACTGCAGATCGACCCGTATTGTCCATCGAGGAGCGTGCTTTCACGCACCAAGTCCTGACAGTATGCCACGTCCTCGGGGTCGAGCCTCCTGACCCAGAGCCTGAACAAGTCCTTCGTGCGTGTTGCATGCGCCGGCAGGGTACGTGGAAAGTGTTGCAGGCTGTACTTCGGAATATGAACCTCGACTTGCTTCACCACTTCTGCAGTACGGCGATGGGGTCTGTCCGGCGTGGGTAAGTCCTCCGGATGGAACTGCAACGCTCGCCGCAAAGCCATGGGTAAGCTACGTGTACTGTACAGCGAGTGCCAGATGTTCTCTCAGGAAGCAGGACTAAGGAACCGGGAGACGATGAGTTTGCCGATAGGTATAGGCGTTCCGAACACAAGCCCCGGCCTCTCGTGCAATTATATAATGCTCTTTATGAATCCTGCTGAACGACGTGCTTTTATCAGTATAGCTGCCCCTGCATTGCACTCTTCAGATGATGTTCTGGAGCCAGAAGACTGACTTGGCTCTCTGGAGACCATCATGAAACCAGGTCGGAAAGGTTGACCCCATTCTTCCAGCAGCAGCAACAAACATTGAAAAACAAAGCTTTCCAAATCGACAGTAAAAGAAATCCATTGGGAGCCTCTCTGCGACTAGTCCAACCGAAAACTAAAACCACATTCAACAAGAACGAACTAACATCATAGTGTAAGCAGCATTTCAAAACATAGGACATCTGAACATTCCATCCAAGACTGCACTGAACTGTGCGGCCGAAACCGTCCTTGAAGTGCTCCGTGTGTCGCTGCCAGAGTGAGAAGGGTGTGGCCTCTGCCCCAGGGCCTGCAACATGGAAATGGAAAGCATCTAGCCAAGGAGTGTGGGGGAACAGCGGTGTATTATCCTTAGGACTTCAGACACGCCTCTGCATGTACATGTTCTGTAGAACATACAGATTCCAAATGGCAGAATGAGCGGCCCTTTTTATCCTTGCCGAAGGGCCGTCCTTGACATGCACAAGTCGGTCGTCAATCGTGTGACAGCGGGGAACTGAACAAAAAGAACCCAACCACAAAGTCTACTACATTATTCTGGTTTTCTGCAATCTTCTTAAGTTAATTCTCTTACGAGATTCAATGAACTGATTCAATGATTCGAAACATCGGGTCATCGAACAACGTGTGTCATGCAAAACTTGCACGGGCGAGTCCACCGGCGACAACATTCGTCATCTCTTGTCTGACATAAAATCATACTTTGCGAAAGACACGTTGGAAAGTTATAGCATTACGTACACCGGGGACTTGCTACGGCTCCTCTTCTTCGTCCAGCGACTGAATTGTCCTCGTGAAACGGCCCTGCAAATCCTTCAACAAATCGAGTGAGCTGCGCCTGTCCTGCTCCAATGTGAAGCATGAACCGAAAACGTGTGCAGCGATGTCGTCGTCCAGCAAGTGCAGGTCGCGTGCTCTCTCGCGCCATGCAGTCTGGAAACGAACGAGCGCTTGTGAGATGGTCGGCGTGTGCTTGACGAAGCCCTTCGGGTCGGGAGTGAACAGCGAGCGTGTCGTCTTCGCGTAGCAATCCCACGTCACCACACCGAGTGCCCACATGTCCGCCTTCGGGCCGATCTCCACCTCTTTCATCAAAGTGAAGCTGCTGAGCAGTTAAGGGAAACGACAACAAAATGAAACACATAGTCATACTTCCTGCCAAAAAACAAGTCAATTCTTAAAGACATGGCTGTTACTAGCAAGATATGAAGTTTTTCAGGCTATGTCTTTGACTAAGAAGCTGAGTCTACGACTGCATGTGCTGACATGACTCTTCTATGAATCAAGAATCAGATCTTTGTGTCAAGTTTTCAATTACAATGGCCATTGCGAGTTTGCTAGTAGTAATGACATCAGTTGGATCCGGGAATGCCTGAGGTTGATCTGGTCCTGCAGTTCAGATCCGCAAAATCATAAAGTGTTACTAGAATGAACATACGCACCGGGCTTACTACTTTCAACTTTCTTCGACTAGGATTCATGGTCCAGGCCTTGCCGTCCCCGGAGTAAAGGCACTCGATCGGCCGGTAGTACGGCGTGTAGACTTCGTCAGCTCTGACTTTTGCTTTTCCATTGAGTGGCAAAGCTCGGCAAAAACCAAAGTCGGACAGCACCACCCGCTCGCCGAGGAGAAACACGAGGAAGTTGTTCGTTTTCACGTCCAAATGTACGATGTTTTTGCTGTGCACAAATGTAAGAGCTGCGAGTGTCTGCCGAAAGTACGTCGTTACTTGGGCTCGTCGTGTGCTCCAGGGAACTCCGTCCTGAAGGTCGTCCGTCTTCAAGTCCCGTGTGGCCTTCAAGAGGTCGCAGGAAGCCCGCTCCATTAGAATTCCCGTGTGCCCAGTCGAGGATGTCAGCAAGGCATAGAGTCGCAGAACATTCGGATGAGGTCCTATCTGGCTCAAAAGAGTGAACTCACGGGTCAAGTCCCACGTCTTTTCGAGACCGTCTTGGTGCACGTCCAACAGTGCAGTCTCCCTGTCCGGCGTGCGAACGGCCACTTTCAAGGCTAACTTCAGGCCCTGGTACGTGCAAGCGAAAATCTCCCTGTACGTGCCGCGACCCATATGTTTCTCCTGCACCAGTGGGTCCTCGGCCGTGTAGCGAAAAATGCCACGACCGTCGAAGTCCTGCGACTCTGCGACGTCCGGCAGTTCTCTGTCCATGAACGAAGCGGGGGGAACTTCCGTGTGTTTGGCCTGTCGAAATTCTTCGCGTTGGACCCGAGTCTCCTGGTAGCCCTGCCTGGCCTTGCGTGTGTACTCGTCACGGAGGTCCTTTCGGTTGTGCCTCGGGGAACAGAGGAATTTTACTGGACGATTGGGTGAAAAGGTAATCACCGAGTAAAAAGTAACATGACTTGTATTAGGACTTTTAGCTACATCTTATTAATTATGTCTGAAGTAAATAACTTTGGTACGTAGCTAAGATGGCATATTCGGGTTCCTGACCAGAATTGCCAAGATTTTACTTCCCGTGGCTTCAGATGACTTGGGGTTCTAGGCAAGGGGCACATGTGTCAGTATCTATATTGATTTTGCAGCCAAGAAGCCACTTGCGCAGATAATGTATTGAACCGCGAAGTGATGTTTTCCGGGACAGTCGACGACGAGATTTGGGGTCCACAGAGTCCTTGCACATGTCCTGCATGAACAGCGCGTATGCCGAGGGTCGTCGTGACAGTCCCACCTCCTGTAACTTCGGCCGGGCCACCATGGCACGAGTAATACTTCGAGGATGGAACCACGAGTCGAGACATGTACAGAGACTCTTTCCGTTCCATTTATTTCAACAAAACTGAATTCTCATGGACTCCCACCGAGAATAACAACCTAGGTTTCAAGTACAAACATTTCTGGTACAATTTCCAGTTGCGCTACATGACTACTCATTATCTTGTGTGTCCGTGGGGAAAGTTACACAGAAGGTGAGTGAGGGCGCGTTGGCTCGCCATATCAGTACATGTCTGGCCTACTTAAAATACGTGCTCAATGCATGGACGACATGCTCCTGAACTTGAACCCACATCACCGCCACTGTCTCACACACGTAGCAGTGCATTACAGAAGTCTGACTAGAAGCATCAATTGCACGGATCAAACACGCGTGCAAAGCGGAATAATCCTCTTTTGGGCCCGACGAATGTGTGCATCGATGCTGAACGACGATGTGCTACGAGGAGAAAAAGTCCAATCACGGGCATGTCAAGTCCGAGTGAACTCAGGATTCGAACCTTGTCAATCGCTCCTGCAAGTTTTCGGGTGGGTCACGTCCTTCGTGGTGCTCCACCCATGACCAACCTTGTGTTACACAGGCTCGACCGGCGGCAGCTTCACCTACTTGTGTCCATGAAATACTACGTGTAATGCTGACTACAGCTGTCTTGTACGACACCTTCCAACGACCATTCTTTGGGTCCGTCCAAACCTGTACAGTATCAGGAACCATGCTCTTCACAAGCTCGTCCGTCGTGGCATTCAGCTTTGCGTACACCCGGTCGTACTGATGCTTTAGCTTTTTGCTGTCCTTCTCGGCCTTCTGAGTCTTGCGTCGGCGTGTGTCCTGTCCGGCCTTCCAAAAGTCCTTGTCCAGGTCCGAGATGGCGTTCTTGTACATCGTGCATACCTTGGGTCGTAGACTTTTGGCCGAAACCGTGGACCGACGGGCACTGAGCTCCTTGAGGGCCTTGTCCTGCTCGCCAATGAGCAGCGTGTCCCGAACGACGGCTTCCAAGTCCTTGTCGTCGACCTCCGGCATCCACTTGTCAGTCTGATGCCTTGCCAGGATTCGTTGAACCACGTCCTCTTCGACCAACGAGTTGTCCATGTTGAGCATGGCGGCAACAGCCAGCTGATGTCCTGCGTCCACACCTGATTTGGGTTGGGTGGCGGTCCAACCCATGTGCTGGCACAACCTGCGCAACAAAGCCTCAGAACAGGCAGCGAAGCCCTGCTCGGCGTGAAAGTCCAACGTGCCCATCTTCTTGTCCACCAAAAACACGATGCCGTTGTTGCGGTGGCTGCCCTGCGTGGAACGACCTCAGCAGTAGCAGTAGCGGCAGCAACACTCTTAGTAAAAAATGATCGCAATCGTTAAGTTTTGCGCCTGGTCAGTAAAAAGCGGTGATATAACTAGGAAGACTGGTAAAAAGACTCGAAAAGGGTAGTAGTAGTAGTAGTAGTAGTAGTAGTAGTAGTAGTAGTAGTAGTAGTAGTAGTAGTAGTAGTAGTAGTAGTGGTAGTAGTAGTAGTAGCAGTAGTAGTAGTAGTAGTAGTAGTAGTAGTGATAGTACTAGTAGTACTAGTAGTAGTAGTAGTACTACTACTAGTAGTAGTACTACTACTACTAGTAGTTGCAGTAGTAGCAGTAGTAGTTGTAGTAGTAGTAGAAGAAGTTGTAGTAATACTAGTAGTAGGAGTAGTAGAACTGGTACTAGTAGTAGTAGTAGTAGTACTACTACTACTACTACTAGTAGTACTTGTAGTAGTAGTACTACTACTACAAGCAATCGCAGTAGTTTACAGTAGTAGAAGGAATCTCAGCAACAGTCCTAGTAGTAGTAGTAGTATTACTACTACTAGTACTAGTACTACTAGTACTACTACTACTACTACTACTACTACTACTACTACTAATACTACTGCTAGCACTAGTACTAGCACTAGTAGTATGGCCAAAAAAGTGGTAGCAGTACACACAACCACACCCTCCTTTCGTCAATACCCAAACCCTCGACGCACGTGCCATCCTGGGCTACTCAACCTAACTCTGTGAAACTTCGAATCCTTGACTGTCGAATCGCCTGAGTTGTTCAGAAACCCATAAAAAAAAAGCTTCAGTGCTACCCCCCCCCCGGGCCGAAACTTACATGCTGAACCGGAGAAGCCTTCCGTGTCAATCAATCATCGTCACTCATTATAGGACGAATATATATGTAGAGAATGTCCGTGTCGGGCTGACAATGTTCAACTGTACTGCAGCCGAGGCACGCAGAGGGGAAACAACTCGCAGCCGCAACACTTCCAAGTCCAAAGATGTGCTGTGCATCCAAAAGAGAGACCGAACGCCCATGTTGAATTCGAAAAACTCATGGTCCTTGTCCTTAACGATCTTGCCGGGCCATGCGAGTGCAGCCAAACGGTATGTCCGAACGATGAACAACGGGTCTGCACCTGCCAGTACAACATGTCCTTCGGGCAAAAGTCCAGAGCACCAACCTTCTTCACAAAGCGACCATCGCTTGGCCCTCCACGCCTTCATCAGTAAACTGAAGGCAGCCAAAACCTCCTGTTCCTCGGCGTGGTTGTGGGAGACCCAGTCCCTCGTCTTCGTCACGTCTGCAAGAAGCTGTGCTTCCTGCACCTCCGAGGCACTGACCTGCGTGCTGACCGACGAATCGGAACGACGACGAACTGCTTGAATCTTCTTCTTCTCGGTGTCTTTGCAGAAAAGTTTGGCCACGTCAAACGCTGCCGGCGTGTGGTAGAGCTCCGTTGACAGTGCCTCCACCCTCTCGTACATCTTGACCACGGCCTGTTGGGTCACAGCCTTCCATCCGTCCAAACGACCCAAGTCCTTCGAAGACGAATGTCGTTGCTCGGCCTCGCGCTGGACTTTATTACAGTCTTCGATGATCTTCGTGTTCAAGAGGCCCGACCAAATGCTGGTCAATACGTGTGCAACGTCCTCCGTAAGGCTCTGAAACCGGGTAGTGCAAAGATCGGCGAGGATGTGCCGACTAATCGGCCCTTGGGAGAAATGACCTTCGAGCAATTTTTTTGCCATACGAGAACCACCACTGTGCGTGTCCTGGATACAAGACTGCATCTCTTTGAAAAAATCCAAGCTTGCCCGACGGAACTGCTCTTCAGCATGGACTAGTCCTGCGGTCGCACCGAAACCTCCAGTATGGTACAGCTGTGCCCCGGCCCGCAGCCGCAGGATCTGTAGTGTCAACTGCGTCATTTGGCCTGCGAGCGAGTCCTGCCGGACAAGCTCTGTCTCCTCCGGGGGTTGTGCGCGTGCCAGTGTCAGGTCGAGGCCGACACGAGATAACCCTTCCAAATTCGACAAAGTCCTGACGTGGTCCTTTGCAGTGCTCATCCAAGACCAGTGTGCCCAGCCAGAGTAGTAGTCCTTCGTCATGCCTTTGGAACGCAGCTGCTTGAGCATGAGCGAACAACGAAGCTCTTCGGGTTGCAAGACCTGGAACATCATCCTGGCTGTCGTCTTGTTGTCCTGCGAGATCACGAACTTCGTCATTAAGTGTAGACTGTTCGCGCTGCCCTTCCGCTCCTGGTCCATGCCTTGCTTGGCCTCCTGTATGGCAGAAGACTTGCTTCCACCATATGGAACCGAGGCACGGGCCTGGTTGCTGTCCTGCGAGAAGAGGTCCTTAGTGGAAACTGCCCAGTTGTGCTCCAAGCAGACCACCGTGAGAACTAAAGCCAAGACCGACCACTCTTTGTCCAGCGCGCTGTGGGCCGTCGTCAGGGAATTGAACCGACTCTTGCTGGCCTTCGTGCCCTTGATGCGGATGCAGTCCATGTCGGGTAATGTCTGCAAAAACGACCTGCGTTTCTCCTCCGTGTTGTCGTCCAGGGGGGAGAGTCCGGCGTCCAGCAGAATGTCCGGGAAGAAAAGGAGCAATATCGGGTCCGAGGGGTCCATGTTGTCCTTCATGCGATTTGCGGCTTGCTGGATCTTCAACGCCCACGAGCCCTTCTGCCAGGGTCCATACCTGATGTTGTACAGCGAGATGCACCATGTGCAGAACTTCAGGAGTCCAGCGGCCGACAAGGCCAAAGCCACGTCGTTGTGCGACCTGTGGGCGGGGTCCGAGACGTGTTCGATCCAGAGGCTCTTTTTGTTCCTCAAGAAGGAGACAGCCGCCAGCTGTGTTGCTTCTTGGTCGGTGCACAAAATCATGATCGGTGCACGTTTAGCCTTCGTGTCGTCCTCCGCGGGGCCGGCCGGCGTGCTCTGGCAGCAGCCAAAAGTCCAGCCAATGGGTCGCAAGCCGTGGTTTATGTCCTGCATCCAAGACAGTGTGGCCAGCCGGTCCTCCGCATGACCAGGTCCAACGGGTTTCTCGATCCCGAGGAACTTCTTGGAAGCCTTGTTCCACATAGCTTTCCACTGCTCAGCCGACAAGACGGACGATTTCTGGACCTGCTGCGTGGTCTGACTACACAGAGAAAAATGTGAAGCAAAGCTTAGAGGAAGAGCTTGTCAGCAACAGCATGCAAAACAAACGACAGAGGTTGTTACCATATAATCACCCAGGGGCCCTTTTTTTGGGGACCGGCCGGTCAACTTAAGCGGGGATCTGGCGTACCTTTTTGGGGGCCGAAATGCAGCCAAAATGTGGCCGAAATGCGTTCCTCGGCCTCCACCCGGGACCCGGTCAACTTAAGCAAGGCTGTGCGTACCTACTCATCAGTAGAAGGGCGGCCGGGAGCCTTTATCAGGCCAATCCCGAAACCCAGGGGTCAGCGGGGATACGTGTACCTATCTTTATATAAAATACAATAGAAAGACTCCGCCCCAAACCGAGCCTGAGCGGGGATACGTGTACCTCCCCTCGGAAAAACGATTTTGGTCGGACCCAGAAGCTACGAAAACGGCACCCAAAAAGGTCAACTTAAGCAAGGCTCTGACGTACCTCGCCTCTTGCCTAAAACGCCTCAGAAATATGTGTTGCTTAACAAAAAAAAAGCGCCTGCGGCGGGCAGACCCAAACTTTGTCCGTCGTGTGGTTGTACACCATGATGTTCAGCCAATCGTCACTTCCCACGTGCACTGCATCTGCCACCACGCACAAAATGTCCGTCGAGAGGAAATCTGACTTGCCCTGCGTGACATAGGCGTATCGCTCCATGCGTGCTAGCCTGTGTGCGTCCATAGAAGCGTGCTTCTTGATCTTTTGTTCGTCCTGCTGTTCGCTGCTGTCCTGCACGGTGAACGCATGTCCTTGCAATGTGGAGGTAAGTGTCCTGCGTGTGGCATTCGATGAACTCGCAACCTCTTGTCGAAAACTCGTGGACGACCGACGATATCCGGAGGTGCTCCTGAAACAACAGGGGGAATATCAATTTTCGGGCTTTCAAGACACAACCCTACATCTTAAAACCCCGGAACCCTCCAAACCCTTCAAACCCTCCAAACCCTCGAATCGAAACCTCTCTCCTAAGCTGCATCACTTGCTTCACATTCAAAGATGTCCAGCAGGAATGCGTGTCGTCCGACGAATCCATGGCACGTGCCAAAGCCGCCAACAAGTAGTACTTCGTCCTCAAACTAGATGACTTGCGAGTGTCTCCAATTGTCCGACGGGTGCAGTCCACATTCACATCCTGCAGCACGTCCATGAATCGGGAACGATCGCGGTGTAGTACTTTAGCAAGTAAACTGTTTTGCAGTACAACCTCGTCCACGTCCAGCGAACCTCCTTTGAACGGCAGCACCAGAGTGTTTCCGTCCCACGTGAATGAGAAGTCCTGCGGGGTCTGCAGGAACAAGGAAGCGAGGCCTTGAAGCAACTCCCCGGCCAGCTTGGATACCTCCTCTGCCGGCTTCTTCCATTTGGCATCTTTGCGCATACCCTGGTGCCATTGATGCAAAAGAACAATCGTTGCAAAGCTCGACGTGGCAAACTCTGTACAACGTGTGCTTCGTCCAGCTGCTACCTCTTCCATCTGGTCACCCGTGTGCTCCTCATTGTCCGCTTGCTCGTTGTCGTCCTCCATGTCGTCCTGCATCTGCTGCGAGGATGCCTTTCGTTTGGTGCCCTTCTTCTCGGCGTTTGCAGCGTGCTCCTGCTGCTTGAGGAGGGAGAACGAACTCTGGAGAAAGTGCGACTCGATCTCTTTTTTCAGAGCGTCCTCCGTGTCTGTCCAGCAGGGCCATGCAATCGTGAAGAGCTTGTTCCTGAACGTCGACACACTGCCTGCGAGGAAATTTCGAGACTCGTGTCCTCCGAGGAAGTCCACAAACCAACGCATGTGCCAAAAACGATGTCCATCCGTTACCTTGGTCTGCGGCTCTTTGAACTTGTAGCTCTCGCCCTTGAGGCTTCCGTGTGTCCCGCAGGGAATGCAAAATGCAACTGTCCGACGCTTGTCCGACGCAGAGCTGAAAAAAGCTGGAGGTCCTGAAGAAGAGGGTCCATCGGCAGAAGCGGGCTCCAGCATCTGATAGCGAGTGGATCAATTCTACAGTCTGTTTCTGGTGAACGAATGTAGCAAAACTTTATAGGCTATGTCCCAGGAAGTATATGTGACATCTGCCAAACCAAGAGAAAGGGAGGCTCTGCAGGCATGCAGCTTTTATTCTGGAAGCCCAAAGACAGCGGCAACGAATCGCTGATGTCGCAAGGCAGTGCTCACACCACGTGTCATGGGTCTGTGTTCTTCTGCAACATGTATGTAGCACATACTGCAAGGCACCGCAAGGAAGTCATTATTGCAGTCAGCCATTCATCGCACGTATTCTTTTATGCAGCTTGCAAGTTGCCGGCTTCACGGCCCCAGTGAAACTCGTGCCTGTCCACTCACTCAGACACAATGGGTCGAACGGCGAGGCGAACGACATTGTGCTTTTCGAGTGAACAAACTGGACAGAACAACGAGTAAAGTCAACCCCAAACTCAAGACACACTGAACTACCAGGAGAGAGTGCATTATGCACTCCGGACCGACGGGGTGCCCTGCGGCACATTGTCGCCGAGGCCAGCCGTGGTGTCTGCGTCCGACGACAAGTCGAAGGTCCACTTGGCCTTCATGTCCGGCAAAGTAGGAAAGAAACTCGCGCATTCAAAACTGAACAACGAGTTATTCTGTCCATCTGAAATGACACAGTCCACCGCAAAAGGGTCGTCCAATTGCCACGTCTTGTTGTCCGGGAGAGTAGGAAGCTCGTGGCTGAGGTACGACTCGTTGGGTACGAACTCCGAGCGGGAACGGCGAGGGTGTCCATCTTGTGTGGCAAAGACGTGGCAGTACAACGTGTTGTTCTAAGTGACCAGATGTTGTACCTGTCCCGGTCAACACTGATAGCCTCCGCCGAGTTCACCGCAGCTATGTAGTTGCGACCAACGTCCTCCATGCGGGCCCTCGCTAACTTGACCAACGTGGACTGATAGCGAATGTCCGCACGAGATGGCAAGGACGCCGACTTGGCTGCCCAGAACTGGATCTCGAAGAGGGTCCGTACGACGGGTTCGTCCTTCTGTACGTCCTCCGCGAGCTCCACACCGCAATGCTTGAGCATTAAGCTCGCCATCTCAAGCGGCAAACTGCCCCATTTGGTGCACTTGCCCTTCCATCTCAGTCCACCGGTCTCCTCCTTCTTGGCAACGTCCTTCAGAAGACCATTCAACGAGCCCGAGCGGATCAGACCAGCGAGTGGAGAAATCCAAGTCGGGTTCTGGGTCAGCGTGTCTTGAATGAACCGCATGTCCACGTCGAGTATGGTGCTTTTGGAGTGCTGAACGGCGGATGCGAACGTCGCCTCGTTGCGCTCCCGGGTCTTGATGTCCTTCGCTTTCTGCTTCGCCAGCTGCTTGAGGGTGGGCTTGCGGGGGCCGGCATCACGAGGCATGCTGGGCAAGGTCCGTCGAGGAAGAACGACGGGGGAAGGATGATAAGACTGCACGAAGTCTCAACGCACAGGCAGGACGGCTTCGGAAAACCAAACAATCAATCAAGCCCTGCTGCTGGGTGGTCTCACAGTGCATTGTGACTGGACGAACATGGCAAGCAAGACACAAAGCGTAGACCGCACGAGAGCACAGTGCCTGAAACGAGAAGGCTCAGCGGCAGCGATGCCGGCCAATGGAGTCCGTGTCCTCCATATGAACAGGACAACAGCGATTGCAAGAGCGCCTTCCTCCAGCTGGTTGACTACTGGTCTAGTATTTACTCGTAGCAATACTAATCCAGATTGCGAAGAGTAGTACTAGCAGCAGTACCACTACTCATTAAAGAAAGGAAAAACCAGTAGGCCGAAATTGCAGTCCCTATTAGTTGAAGTAGAAGTATTAGTAGTAGTAGTAGTAGTACTAGTAGTACTAGTAGTAGTAGTAGTGTACTAGTAGTAGTAGTAGTAGTAGTAGTAGTAGTAGTAGTAGTAGTAGTAGTAGTAGTAGTAGTAGTCGTGGTAGTAGTACTAGTACTAGTACTAGTCGTAGTAGTAGTAGTAGTAGTACTAGTCGAAATAGTAGTAGTAGTAGTAGCAGTAGTACTGGTTAGCTAGTAGTAGTAGTAGTACTAGAAGTAGCAGTAGTAGTCGTAGTAGTGCTAGCAGAAGTAATAGTAGTACTAGCTAGCTAGCTAGCTAGCTGGCTAGCTAGTAGTAGTAGTAGTACTAGTAGTAGTACTACTAGTACTAGTAGTAGTAGTAGTAGTAGTAGTAGTAGTAGTAGTAGTAGTAGTAGTAGTAGTAGTAGTAGTAGTAGTAGTAGTAGTAGTAGTAGTAGTAGTAGTAGTAGTAGTAGTAGTAGTAGTAGTAGTAGTAGTAGTAGTAGTAGTAGTAGTAGTAGTAGTAGTAGTAGTAGTAGTAGTAGTAGTAGTAGTAGTAGTAGTAGTAGTAGTAGTAGTAGTAGTAGTAGTAGTAGTAGTAGTAGTAGTAGTAGTACAGTACCAATGCTAGTAGTACTTGTACTAGTCGTGGTAGTAGTCGTAGTACTGAGTTGTACACCTCATGATTATTTTCCTGAATCAAGCCACACCCGAAGCCCCTCTGTGGACAAGTATGGTGAACTTCCAGAAGTGAAATCGGTTTATACCATGCACTGTAAGTAGATCTAGTTAAGGAGACACCACCCGCAATGAATAGGCCAGAACTAACCTTAATGATTCACAGCCACAAACAACAAATCTAATGTGTAACGCCCAACACTAAAATTTACCGCTCACCCTCGATTCTATGCACTCGATGCTTGAAATGCTGAAATGGCAACCCAGGCAACAAACCGGACTCCAATTGCTCAAAGGCCTTTAACTCTTTATGTCTACGGCAATTGCTCCATGTCTGCTGCAGGTGGATCCTAACTTACCTCAGAGTCCGCGGAATGCCTTGTCACAATCCGAAAGCATGACCCCTGACTTAGTCCTCGTCCTGCCGTGTGGCCGTGCCCTGCGAACCGAACGAGGAGTGACCGACCTCAATTGCAATGCATGAAGCACATGACAAACCTAGTACGAGTGACTGGTGACTGCGGGTGGTTCAAGCACTTGTCGCTTCCGAGTGTGACAGGAAAGAACACAGCAACTGTGCCGATGCAAATCGTCACAAACTGTGCAGCACCAGAACTCCGAGGACCCCGCCAAAGAGGTGCCAGTCCATGTCAGCAACCTGAAGCGCAAAAGTTTAAGTCAGCAAACAGTGCGATAGGAACTAACATCCGGCAAATGTAAAGTGTGCCAGGACAACTCTTTTGAACGGCGAGAGCGAACTGATCTGAACTCCGAGTGCAGAAAACGTGTCACTTTCGAGACTGGCCGGCGAGAGCGAACTGCTCCAGAACTCCAAATGGAGACTGGCCGGCGGGTACGTCGTGCTTGAACGAACTGCGGCTAGTTCCACGAGCCCGGTCCAAGTTCGAGTTTCTTGAGAAACAGTCCGATGCACTGAAAGTCGATCGTGTCACCTGAACCAGCGATGTCCGAAAATTTGTCGACTTGGTAAGTATTTCAGTTATACTACAAGGTTTACCAACAAAAATCTTACTGGTTCTGCTGTTGCACGTCCGTCGGGGCCCTTCGTGATGCAGAAGTACAAGTCCGACGCGTTGTGCGACGACACCGCGTAGTACATGTGGCCCTGCCAGGGAACGGGGACGGCCACCGGGTAGGCCTCCCAGTCGCGGTTCAGCATCTCGACCATCCACGATTGCGGGTGTCGGGAACCGAACAGCGGGGAATGGAGTCCGGCGGAGAGGGCGTTGTCTGTCCTGCGCTGGGCCGCCCCGAGTATCTGCTTGAAGCAGAGCCTGGACCGGCAGTGGGTGCTGCGTGTTTAACCACTCACACACACAAGTGCAAGTACTGGAATGCTTGAATGACTGAGTGCGCTGATGTCATAGCTGAGTGCCACACTCCAACATTTTATCGCCCTGCATGTGTTCGACGAGTATCTGCCAGCCGTCGTCCTTCCTGCTAGGGAACAATTCAATTATCAGAAACACAAACTATTAAAATCTAGAAGTCTCTCTCACTCACCGTCCGAGGAGTCCGTGTCGCGAAGGCAGGGGGCCGCTTGTACAGCAGTCCATCGGTTGCAGCAAGCCAAGACCAAAGCCTACGGGATGTGCTCTGTGGAAAATAATCAATGTATTATAATATTATATGGCTTTAAAAGCATGCACCTTCATAGAAACCACGCTACAACCAACATGGGTGTAACGAGCCTGTCCGCCCATTTCTGCTGCGTGTCGTACGGCGAGTGTTCGGGTACAAAGACAGTCGAGAGCCATTCGGTGCGCCATTCGGGCATCCTGTCGGGTTGTCCAGTGCGGAAATAATATGCCTGCGCAAGGCTCAGATCGGCGAGGAAGCACTGCAAATCCTCCTGCGAGTCAATGTCCGGCGGAAGGCAGTCCAAACAGTTCGACGGCAGCTGCTCGCAATAATCGAGATTACGCTGCAGGATGGTACTTGGGTCTTCCATCCCACAGACCGACGCGAGGTAATAGTCCATCGCACGAAAATCGAATATGACCTCGTCCTGCGGGTCGGTGGAACGGCGAAGAAAAAACGGGAGTCCATGGGGAAGTCCTGCTCGGTCAGCGGAACCGGAGGACGACATGTCCGACGAGAAAGAACGAGGAAAGGGAGAGGAATGATGATGACAGTGGCAGGTGGCTTGGGCTTTCTGGCAGCGGCATGATAACAATGATTCTGTGTCTAGGCTTCTTTAAAAAACCTAAAGCATCACCAACCACGACAGACCATGATGCTTCAGATGAAAGTCTGCCTGACTTGTGCTGCTGCTCCACACTGGCAAGTGCTAGGCTGCCCACGGTGATCTACGTGTGCCCACTCGAAGTCCAGCGGAGTCACCTTTGTGAGGCCGACGTTAGTACTACATGGGAACCATGGACTCATGATTTGTCCCTAGTCCTTCGGGGTGGTCCTGCGGTGCCGCTTTTGAACTTCCTAGCTTAAATCATAGTAACTTCGAATGCAAAGTGCACAGAAAAGGAGCTTGGACAGTCCTAGGAACCGACCTTGAACAGTCTGGTTACAAAACCCAGCATTCTTTACAAGAGGCAAGCTGCATCGAACTCCGAACGACCGTTGCAATGTGTACTGACGACCCAGGCCTTGTGTCTAAGTCTTCAAACTGACATGTATAACTATGATTCTAAACTGCATTCAGTCAGCTGCTAACCACCCTTGTCCCAAAGGAACCCCACACCCTGTGTAAACCCGACAGCTGAAACACAGACTCTGTGTGTGTGTGTGGGTGTGTGTATGTGTTGTCCTGTGTATGTCCTGCGAGTGCCAACAGCTGTTGCTTAGTGTTGCATGGGAAACCAGATGAACACAACGTCCCAAATGAAGTCCCCAATCTCAGAAGATGTAAGTAACAAGCGAAGAAACCTGTAAGTAGCATCTCAAGACAAGATGGTTCCAAAGGCAACCGCTAAAGAAAAGTATAAGTACCAGGAGAACAAACAGGGAATGTGCATTCTCGAGTCCAGTACCATTATACCACTGCACAAGTGCAAGAACTTACTGTACTTACCCTGTGCCCTGAAGAGAACCATCCTTTAAACCCAAACAAAAAAAGCATGAACAGACCTGAGCTTGCAACGAAGGATTGCGCATGGAAGACCTGATGCGAGGAAGCTTGAGGGCTTCTCCTCTTTAATATTTTATAATTCTGAGTATTAATATAATATTATTATTGCCTGATGTGAAACCTCCACAAAGACTGAGACACCCAATCCAAACCACTTTTTGACTGTCCATGGTTTGAATATCAAAAAGCTCGTAAATTAAATATGAAGACAGACCTTTCCTGAGAGGGAAGAATAACGATTCTGAAGCCCCCTGTAGACTACTGCAAACTCCATTATCGCAAATCCACCTCTGAGTCTTTGCCATCCGACTTAACATTTACATAGAAGACATGGACACCACATTTTCCTAGCCGCATGGCATATGAGAAATATGAATTATCTGTGCAGTAACGGCGCGGCAAAACAGCTAACTCCAAACCGTGATAAATCTTTCATAAGAGACCACGACCCAACCAGCAACACATGATCGGAGCCGCTCTGAGCACCCAGCTGCGAAGAAAGGGTGGCTTCAAAGCACCTGACGCTGGCAAACACTGGCATGCTGATACGACTCACTTACTACCTCAGGAAAGCATTCTGCGGCAACGACTGCAGAACCGCACTTTTTCCTGCTGTGTCCGGCGAGTCGAGAAGTTGGCGAGTCGAGTACCGTGTATCAGACCGACGAATCAGGATATTTCTCTATTCCAGGATGCTGCTATGCGGCCTTCTAAAACATTAATTTAATAGTTTGTCCTTCGAGGAACCGTCGAGTCTGATATGCACGGGAACTACGGGGGACTCCGTCCTCCGGGGGGAGCAGCCGGCTTGCGGATGCAGGCGGGTGCCTGCTTTGGCGCCGGGGCGGCCTTCGGGATGCTGGGAGTCTTCGCCTGGAATCAGGACATGTAATGACTAAGCAGGAAATACATGCAACATGTCACCGAGGCCACCGAGTGCAATCAAGACACAGCTGTGGCTGGTCCGGCGGGTTTAGCGGGAAGTCCTGTGCAGAACAGAAGCAGCCACTCGAAACAATGTCACATGTGCAAGTAGTTGAAGCTACATATCCCAATGAACGGCGAGCAAAAAACAAATCAACATTCTTGAAGCGAACCTAAGAAACCATGTCTAGCTTATTATAAAGCATACCGAACCAACGATGCAGGGCCACTGTTTCTGCATACTGGCACTGTGAACTGTGTGAACACCTGCTATTGTTCCGACCGTACACCCCTTCTTTGCTGGGCTCCATATCCAAGGAAGAAGTGCTGGACACAGGTGTAACTACTGAACTCTAATAAGTGATTAAAACTAACCAAAGAAACCAAGCTTGTGCATGATGTGGACACAAGAACTGCTGGCTATTTCTTGTGCATCCAGCTAACTAACACGTGTAACAGACTCGGTCCACGATCCACCGAAAAGGCATCGAACACATAGGATAATATGCTTTGTTTTGCCACCTGCGGCCCCCGTGTCCCCTCCACCTCGTCCCTGGCACCTCTCTAATCTAATGCTGCTGACGGACATGGGTGCCCTCTGCTGGAACAGGCCACCCCCTCCTACCTAGTACTAGTACTAGTACTAGTACTAGTACTAGTACTAGTACTAGTACTACTACTACTACTACTACTACTACTACTACGACTACTACTACTGCTACTACTACTACTACTACTACTATGACTCATTAAGATTACGGATGTGCAAGTCCAACATGGTAAGTAAACTACTAAAGTACGATTAGTAAGTACTAAAGTACTTCTTTTGTTGCCTTACTTGTACTAGAACTACGATGAAGAATGACTAATTGTACTAGTAATAGGACTATAGTAATGCCTTCACAAGAACTTAACATAATTCCGAACCCAAACCCACATACGTGAAATCGGCGTGGCACTACTAAGCAATCCCCTGTATTAAATTAATGCCTTCCCCTTGCAGTCCTGCGTCGTGCTCTTGGACCTGCGAGAGCTGCATGGCCAAGTAGTCCGCCTCGAGTTTCTTGCGCTCCATCTCGATCTCGAGTTGCTTCATGAGGAGTTCCCTCTCGGTCGGCCCGCGGGGGGGGTCCTGCGAGGATGACGAGGCCGCCGAGGAGAACTTCACGGCCGTCGTGGCCTGCGAGTGAGTCGGAGTCGGCAAGCCCGAGTGCAGCTGCTCTTGCTTGGCCGCCTTCGTTTTGGCCTTCGAGATTGGTTGGATAGGCGGTGCAGCGGGTGCAGGGGCGGCGGGTCTGGAAACGGCGGGTGCAGCGGGTGGGATCTTCGAGGTTTTGAGAGGTGGGGCCTGCGGCTGTCGGGTGGTAGCGGGTGGTGCTGCCTCAGCTGCGCGTGCTGCCGTGTTTGCCACATAGGCAGCCCATTCGGGTCGAACTTGGGGTCGAGGCTTCGGCGGGGCCCGCGATCGTGGACCGCCTTCACCGGGTGGATCCAGAACAGTGCCGTGTCCGACCAGTGGCTTGGCGCCCGGCGTGGACCGGACCCGGGGAGGAGGCCTGTCGGGTGGACTGTACGAGTACAGGTCCTTCGGGGCGCCCGTGGCAGGCTCGTAGTCCGACGGGTCGTAGGTGTGGTCGTCGTCGAAGGCGAGAACTCCGGAGTCCGGCGTGTCGTAGCCCTGCTCCCGGAGGTACTTCGTGCGCTTCCGGCGTGCTTCTGTCTCCAGCGTGTAGTTCTCCTCCGGCCTGAGGTCCGACACGATCGACTGGTACGACGAGCCGCCAGGCAAGTCATCCGAGTGCACGTCGTCCTCCGTTTTCAAGACGGCCATCTTCTTCCGCTCCTTCACGGGTATGTGCGAGAACGTGTTCTCGATCCGGCGAGACTTGGCGGCCTTGAACACCATGTACTCTTCGTCATCGTCTCAGAGCAGAACACATCCGACCGCAAAGGAAGACATGTGAGAGTGACATAGACATGTGCAAATGACAAGAATTCAGCTTGGGCACGTCGCGGGTGCATGGCGGCAATCGACTTCTCGTTGATGTTCATCGTGAAGTACGCCGAGTGGTTTCTTAAGTCCCCAGATTTGCCCGACGAGGCTTTACCTCAGTCCAGAACAGTGCTGCACTCAACTGAACTCGGCAAGCAAAGTACGTCTGGCTGCATTCCAGAGCACGATTCATCTGTCCGGCGATATCGTGTGCGAGAATTCGGCCCCACGGGGATTGCTCAGCAAGTCCGACCAGCGCCTTATTCATGGGACACAGTGGATGCAATGAAGTCCTTGATCGTGCCTGAACACGAGCTTATTGCTTAATTAAGTCAGGCAGCGTTCCAAACACCGTCGTCGAGATCGAACGGGTAGTTCATGATTGCCGCCGCAACGGCTGGGTGCTTGTAGAGAAGAACAGCGCGTGACTCGGGTCAATCAGTCAGTCTCTCATGCAAACCAGGACTACTAAAAAACCAATTTCAGTCAATGTAAAGTAGCCAAGACACCCTTTCCCTCGCCATCTCCATGCAAAGATCGTCCACCGCTTTTTGCCCTCCTTTTTTGCGGGCCATGTACAAGTGGAACTCGAGCATGTCGACCGCCGTGTAGTCGTCCTGGCAGGCCTTCGGGGGAGGTGGAGGGTCCTCCTGGTCCAGCGATCTCCCCCGGCGTGTTTTGGCCACCGTGAGGAAGCCGTCGTCGCCAATGCCTGGCAGTGCCATCGAGTCGGCCGCCCGGGGGGTGTCGGGGTCCTCGGTCTCGTCGTCGGCCTGTCCTTCGTCGTTGTCATCGTCATCGACCTCAACGTCCACGTATTCCTCCTCCGCCGGCGGGTCGTCCTCCTGGTCCTCCTGGTCCTGCGGCTCGTCGTCTTCGTCCGGTTCGTCCATGTCGTCCTTCGTGTGGGGAACGACGGTGTCCTGGTCGGACACAACCTCTGCCCAACGTCCAAGGTCCTGCGCGATCATCTCCGAGTCTGTGTCCTTCTGGTAGCCCTCGTCGTCCGCCTCCTGCATGCCTTCGGAGAAGGCCGCCGCGGCCTCGGGTACGTCCGGCTCACAAAAGCCGAGCTGCGTGGCCGCCGCGTAGTAAGCGAGTGACCTCCGACGGGGATTTTTGAACATGTACTTCGACATGATGATGGCCGTCGAGATGAAGTTGGGTAACGGGTCGTCCTCCTCGCGTTTCTCCACGGGTGGCAAGTGGACCGACCACCACTTGATGTCCCAAACGTCCGGGTAGTTGAACGTCGGGAGGAACAGCGGGTGACCCAAGGCAAGTGCCACAAGGGTGGAAAGTCCGGCGGCACGGTGTTTGCCCCGTTTGCCTCAGCTCGTAGTAGTAGTAGTAGTAGTAGTAGTAGTAGTAGCAGTAGTAGTAGTAGTAGCAGCAGCAGCAGCAGTAGTAGTAGTAGAAGTAGTAGTAGTAGTAGTCGTAGTAGTGGTAGTAGTAGTGCTAGCAGAAGTAATAGTAGTACTAGCTAGTAGTAGTAGTAGTAGTAGTAGTAGTAGTAGTAGTAGTAGTAGTAGTAGTAGTAGTAGTAGTAGTAGTAGTAGTAGTAATAGTAGTAGTAGTAGTAGTAGTAGTAGTAGTAGTAGTAGTAGTCGTAGTAGAAATAGTAGTAGTAGTAGTCGTAGTAGTAGTCGAAATAAACGTGAACAAACGAATTCCCACCTTCAACCTCGTCACAGAACAGCGAGAGGATGATCTTCATGCCCTCCGGCTTGTACTCGAGCAGCGTGGAAATGAGAGCGAGCATCATGACCAGCGCGTGCCACATGCCTTCCTGGCCGACCGACAGGTGCTGGAGAACTCTGTAGTTGAGCGCCGGGGAACCTTAGAAAGCAATCAAAAGCCACATGCCACACTCTCTCTGTAATGCAACACATCGGAACAACAACGACTGCACTGCAACTATGGTACCGCGGGGACTCTGAACGTCGTGTTCTGCGTCCTTCAAGCCCAGCGCACGAACGTCGATGTCAAGGTACATCCAGTCGAAGACGCCGAAGCCGCTCTTCTCCAGTCCAGTCTTCAGAACTCCGGTTCGTCCATTCGCGTGTGTCGGGGTGTTCGCCGGGCCTGATGAAACGAATCACACACACACACACTAATCGTGCAGCAATGCAGAAGCACAGCATGTTGAATTCGACGGTTTTAGACAAGAAGCAGGCATAAGGCTTCGGGTACAGCATGTCGGCTCCGTATCCGACCAGCAACAACTTGTCCTCCCCGTTCGGCGAGTCTTTGACGTCCTGCGTGGTCCGCTGATACGTGTCCATGTTGCCCGTCGAGTGCACCGGCAGGGGGGCCCGCGGGGCTTTGTCCGCAACCCTGCCGACACCTTCAAAAGATGAGGTCATGGCCGCCGAGGTGGAACTACGAAGGAACGGCGAGGATACTAGGTAGAGGAGAACGTCGGGAAATTATCAGTCATGCGCTTCCACACGCTGAAAGTCCTTAAACCTTAAGGCGAGTGATGCAATAGCTACTTACGAGTGTTAAGCTCCTATAAACTGTGTGAATGAATCTGAAAAAGCGTCCATCATGTGTTGCCTGAGGCATGGACATCATGTCATCAGAGAGCTTTGATGCACAATGTGCAGGCTTGGTCCAAAAGTGTGGCAGTCGAACAACCGATGCTCCGTCAACAAAGCTTCAACAATGCTGGTCGCATGCACACACACAAGATAACCAACATTCGTTCATGTCATGAGCAGGCAGAGCAAAAGGGGAGGGCGGAAGGCACCTGGTCCAGCGAAGAGCGTGGCATTGGACACGAAGTTGTTGTCCACCGTTGCAGAACGACGGGGAAGCACGGCGGGTAAGTTCTTCGGGTTGAGCTACAGCTTGCCCCTCAAAACAACTGAAGACCAAATTCCCGCGAGCGACCTTTGCTCCTCCAATTCTGTAATAAACTCAGCCTGTATTCAATCTTAAATCCATACTCCTATACACACAAATCCATTCAACTCAAACCGCTGTCCAAACGGGTGTTTGCTTAATTGCTTGCTTGTTATGTGGTTTTGGAATCCTCCGATTGGCTATGTAAAAAACACACCACCGGCATGTAAAATACGCACACAACTCATAATCTCAAAACTGGGGGAGTTGAACTCGCAAATGTGCAATTTGGGTTGATCATGGAAAACTGCCAAAACATACACCCTATCCCCGGCATACGCGCATCCCTGCTTAAGTTGATCTCTGAATAAGATCGGTAGAATTGAGTCAGTTGAGCGCAGCGGGCAAGTTTCGGTAATTTGCTGTGCTGTGTTCCAGAATAATTACGTCAGTATACGTATTTTCCAATGGGTTTGAGGTTTGAGGTCTGGGTAAGACTCGGTTTGGGTAATGTTCAGGATGCAAGGGCATCTCTGAGAACTCGGCTGTTGTCGTGGTCGGATTGCCCTGACCTGTCGGCGACAAGAAGCTCATTGGCACACAGCTCCACCGCCCGGTTGCCTCCGAACTCCAAACCCTAAACCCTAAATCCTAAACTCTAATTTGCGGGAATTGGGGTCCCCTGCTGCCTGGCATAATTTGTCACGAGCCACGCCGAGCAACATACACCGAATAGGATTGACTTCTAGCTAGCTTGTAATCACATGGGTACCATGGAAGACATGAGTTCCCCTGCTGCGCGTTGTAAGGTGGCCACAGAAGGGACAGTTATGCACCGGGATATGTCTACATCCCGGAATCTACTCACCACTGCGAGCCTGCTGCCGTCTGGAGTTTGGCTGCATCCATGCCTGGCAACACCGGCCAAATGCCGACTCTGCCCTAAACCCTACACCGTAGAGCCCACGACCCCAAAACATTCCAATCAATATGTGCGCGACTGGCACAATTAGCAAAAGAGCGGACTGCCCCAGAACCGCCAGCTAGTTGAACGAACTTGGACCTAGGGAATAGGTTGTTAAGTAGAGATAGAGGCAGGCTACACTTATTGTCTTGCCTCTTATAACACCAATGAATATCATCCAGCAACTGAATAATTCTTTGAACCTTCAAGTCACCTACAGCCTCAACTCCAAAACCCCCAAGCCCTTAACCCTAAACCGTGCGTCTTCCAGGCCTGCACCGCTGCTATCCATGGGCTGTCCGACCGGGATGAACCCGGCACGGACGGTTCCGGTCTGGGCGATTTCTCGGCAGGTATTTGCTCATGCTTCTGGGCATTTTGCTTCTAGGATTCTGTCAGGGGTCCAAGTTTCGACCCTGCCCAATTCGAGTTACCACAAAAGGCATCTATAGTACATCATATGATTTCCCTATTCTGGTGGCTGGTAGCTTACATCAAATTCCTGAACAAGAACCCAGTTTCGACCCTAGTGTTCGTGCTTCGGGGCTCAGGTTCGATATACTCCAAACTTCAAAGAGCAAGGATCCTTGTGAAGTCTAAGATCTGAAACTTAGACCTGAAACTGGAAACCTCTGAGTAAACACTGGGTGTCGCTGTGCAGGACCCGAAACCCCATGAACACCCGATTATGACTACGTGCAATGTAGCTGCCGTAATGATTAGAACATTGCTTTGGCGGTAAGCTAGAGTACTGGTATAGGAGCTACTAGGGGTGTCTGATAAAACTGACAAGCCTGCATCATATCTCTCACGATAAGCTAAACAACTGTATGGCACCTCGTTGAACCCTTCACACCCTCGTAAAACAGAAAACAAACCTCAGCGCTAACAAAGCAGATAGAACTCAGCCCCTCGTCGGGACATAAAAGCAGAACCACAACAGTTGATCTTCCACCCTGGACGGCTGTCAGAGCTGTAAGGGTTCAGAGGGCTTTCTCGTGAGGCTTAGTATGAGGTCTAGAGGTTAGGGGCTTTTGATATTCTGTGTTCTGGCTTTTAAGCTTACAGCTCAGGTTGTTCTGCGGCTGAGGGCTTTAGCGTTGAGGGCTTTGGAGTTAAGGGTGTAGTCTGGTGGTGGGATCCTATCCTCCGCCGAGCTCGGACTCTGCGAACTTAAAGAAACTACAAAACTTTTCCGAGCCTTGAAGAGACCCGTAGATCTTAGTGTAGAACGGCTCGTTGCTGTTGCTATCACATGTTGGCACCATACTCCAGTTAATGCCATGAAAACCGGGTCCTGACCAAACCTTCGAGCCTTTCACCTGCACCAACATAAGGGTCCTTTCGCCACGAATCAACGTATCTGCCTGTCTTCCACTCTATCTACGGTCTCTCATCTGCCTGTCTGCCCCATGATACATGCATGCACATGTCCGTACTCACATACGTACATACATACCTACGTAGATATATACATACATGCGTATACACACGCAAAACGCACACTCAACGGATAGAAAGAGCTCTGTCAGAAGGAAAGATTGCTCACCAAAAGCTTCTCCCCTCAAGGCAACTGCAGCCCTCGGGTCCTTGACCCAATGCTGAGTGACAAGAAGAGCCCTCGACCCTATACAACCCTAAACCGTAAACCCCGAAAGCCCTGACTATAACCCTAAAGCCGTACACACAAGGGCCCCGGCGTCAAACATACCCGGTGGAAGGGTTCGGTTCAGTTGATCCTTGCAGAACCGTGAGGCTTCATGGACCTACATAACACAGACTGGCCTTAGTTTAGGGTTTAGGGGCTCGGGGTTTAGGGCCTAGGGCATATATTTAAGGCCGAACTCCTTGCTCGGGTGCATCTAACCTGATGTGCAGAGGCCTTCACAACTGGAATACGGTTTTGAAGCATACTCGAGTATAGCCAAAACGAAGGAGTGGCAATCATAACTGTCCGATCTTCTGTATTAAGCAATGAAGCTTCGAGTAGACGGCAAGTGCTGCTGTAGGGGTCTAGGCTTGGTCGGTCCTGGTTTATGTATAGTGCCAGGTCTTGCTTCGGCCTCTTCGAGGAGCACTGCTTAACTGCTTGCAAATCTGACACCCAGGTCCCCTAATGGGTGGTACCGAAACCAACCCTAAACCCGAAACCGTGGTATCCTGCTAGTATACGCGGTGGGACAGGCCACCTTTCGGGGTTCCATTTTGGGGATCCTCCGCCTACGGAAGTTTCCACTGCACTCGGGCACCTTCGTGTATTGTTTGCGAATGTTTATAATAAGCTTGGGATACTATATGGGAGCTTCTAATATGCTGATACTCCCATATGTACACTAGGCCTAATGTCCTAGGCAGTGACCTTATTCATTCAAAACTTCCGCATGCAGTCGGCTGCTTGCAGCTGCTATCTGATTTGGCATGGCAAGACTCAAGACTCGACCCAGATACGGCAGTCAGAACCTGGCCCTGAGGGTCCATGTACTCAAATGGTATATAATTTGGCCCGTAAGTACCTGGGCCAAATCCGAAACCCGACACACTGAACACTGAATCCTAAACCCTGAATGCACCCTGAAACTCTGAAAACCTGAACTCTGACAAGCAGCTGTGAAAGGAAGCTCCCACAGCTCTGAGACCTCCTACACATCCCAGACCCCCGAAACCTGACCACTGAAGGTGTGTCAGGGTTGAGGGCTTTAGGGTTGATGGATTCATGGTTGTAGGGATCACATCTTCAGGCTCAGCACGTAGCATGTAAAAAACCCAGAGCCCCAATCCACGGACCATGAATCAAGGAACCTCTCTCTCAACAAACCCTCACACGTAACAACAAAAACATCACCAACTAGCTCTCAAAAAAACCCGCTTGATCTGGACCAGTCCTCTTTCGGGTAGAAGCCGAAGAACATATGCACCTTCCCCAGACGTGGAGATGTCTCGCACACTGGAGATCTGGTCTTTATCCAAACAGAGCCCTTTTGCTTTACTTCTGCAAAAACCATCAGTTAGAGTATAGAAAGATGCGCCGTCAGTCCAGAGCTTGTGTAGGTCCAATATACATATATATATATATATATATATATATCCTGAAGGAGATGCTACGGACACATCCACCCTCCAACCCCATGCGTGCAGATCTAAATCACCCGCAAGTCTTGCACCCTGTCCTCTTTGGGAGAGGCAGTTTAGGGTAAAGCTCTAAGTGCATGTCCGCCTGACAGGCCAGGGTTTCGCCACCAAGGCCAAACAAACTTCCTCAGTCTCTCATCCCAACGGCCAGGAATTAGGTGCTTGGGCCTGGGGTAAGAACAGGTTTTAGGTAAGTGCTCTAGCACTGCGCAATCATTCTGACTGGATGTTTGAACTTTTTGATCAAAACTTAGTTCGGTAAGAACAGCTTTAGGTAAGTGCTCCAGCATTGTGCAAAGAGTAGAGTTTGGAAAATGGACCCATGTAGTTTAAACTTTATTCGGTAAGAAACAGCTCTAGCACTGTGCAGTCATAACTGGATAACTGGATCTGCAATTAAAACTTAAGTCGGCATTCCCTGCAGTTGACATGAAATGCTTCTACATTCATTGAAAAGCCTCGTCGCACTTTCTTGGCAAGCTCGTTCCCTGTTTGGATGGGTTTCTTAACCTTTCAGCATCTCAGGCGAGGTTTGTTGTGCTATTCAAACCTGGGAGGACGGCTGTTCCCAGCTTTCGCAGGTATTTTTCGGGTGCTAGCACGGTGTTTCTATTCAGGTTTCACGAATTCTGGATGCAACTGTTGATGGTTCAGCCGAAACCGGCAAAGCTACTGGACTGTAAACCCGTCAATGCAATCTTCAGTCGGTCCTTTACACTCGACTCTTGTAACAGTCTGATTTGTTTGGCGTTTTAGGGTCTAGGGCAGCCTAATATAGGGGCCGTAATAACTAGAATAGGGTTTCGGGCCCCATGCCACTACACTTATAATAAGGAACCCCCAAAGTAGTGTTGGTAATTCTTGAGGCCCCTATAGTATCAGACCTATCAGCTCCACTAACTCGGCCACCAGCATCTTCGGGTTTCATGGTTCAGGGTGTTCGCCGAGGGTGGCTCTACTAGCGTTGATGAGTTCTGACTCCGCTGCACTCCTAAACTAAACCCTATGACCATGGAGCCTACACCCTAAAACACCAATGCCCTGACCCCCCGAGCTCTGCCAAAAGTAGGTGCAATTTTGCGAGATTGGGACTCCAAACAAACAGCTGTAACAAGTTGCTTGCATACTGAAGCCCGAAAACCCTAAGCCTAAGCCCATTACGATTAAGCCAAGATGCGATTTCGGTAGCAGACGAGTCGGCAGTGGGAGAGCTCTTTGGCCTCTCTGCTCTACTTGAGGACCCACACGGTCTTAGGAACCGCTTTTAGGTAGCATGATGAGGGAGACCCCTCACAAGGTACCCCTTCTGAACCCTACTTCTGGCTCTCTTAAACGGATCTTATTGAGAGGGTCTATATCCCCGAGGGTCCCCCTAATCCTAACTCCCAGTTTTGGGGGATAAAGTCCCGGAAGATACAGGCGATTGCTACCAAGTAATATATGTGTACATCCTTATTAGGACCCTTTGGGAGAGTAGGGGCTTCTCTCACTTGCAATGCTACCTGTACACTCATCTAATTTCGTGATCTCTGAACTAGGATTTAAGATGCATGGACAAGAATATGTTCTGACGGTTTCGATTCAGAGATTAGTGATGCCTTAGATGCGACTGTTCGGGTACAGAGCTGGGTGAATTAGGGCGTCCGTGTATGTAAGGCTGTTGACGCTCAGGATGCCCCTTAGGCCCTAAACTGGCTTTACGGCTGCAGCTGTGTAGGGATTTACCGGGTTGAGGGCTCACAATGGCATAAACTCAGAATGCCCCAGAGCCTGAATGGTCCATGTCCATGGGGCCATGTTGTATGTACTTTGGCCGTCATGTGGCCGGCTACATAGAGCACATGTGCTATATTATATGGGCATCTGAACCCTACAAAACCTGTTTTAGCAAAACAGCCGTAAACCCTCAACACTTGAAGCCACACCAACAGCCTCAAATTGCCGCACGTGGTTGTTCACTTGCAACGAGGCGCGCCTCGCTCTAGATGGGAGATGGTAGCTTTGTGGTTCCAGGGGTACCGGGTTTAGGGCTTCGGGTTTGGAGCTCTGACGCTTAGCTTTTCAAGTAGTTGCATTCAGGATCCGGATATGTCGGGTACAGAATTGAACCCCAGTCCTCTCTTTTTAGAGTTGCATAGAATGACCAAAGGGCCCATGCCTCGGAGTAAAGGAATATCGGTCATCATATAAGCTGAAGTCCTGTCGTATAGTAAGTTCGAGGAACAAATTCCACGCTGGAAGTCTTGTTGGGTTGGGTTTTAAGCCTTAAATGTAGGCACCGTGAAGCCGTGAAACTTTCATGCGCACAAATGACAGCAGGAGCCAGAATCCGAAAGAGGCACGGCGGCAACCAACTGTTGCTGCAAGTTGCACACCGCCAATTACCTGCAGTCTCCAGTCGAGTTTCTGTTGGCTACCTACTTTGTTTACCTGAGGACCCTAAACCCTAAACATGAAGCTATGGTGAGCCCAACAAATGAGCTTCATTGGAGACTGCACCTGAGTAATTTTCAATTATCCTGAAGCCTGCACCCGAGACACCTGAAAACCGCGTCTGGATGCTCTCGAAGCTACTTGGAGGATCGTGGGACTCAGTAAGTAAGGTTATAAGTACCTTAATTGGGGCTGTAAGTAATTATAAGTATAGTTACCATAATTATGCCCCTAGTTACTAAGTCCCATGAGCCTTTAAGTACACTCCAAAGGCGGAAACTCCGATCCTTAAACTTACAGGCAGTTTGGGTTTCGGGTGTTGCTGACAGGCAGGTTTAGCCGTCTGCCGAATCAGTACATCCAGCCTCACTTTTGACTGTCCGTCGGAAAGAACTTATGACGGCTCACATGACATACTGCTGATGGACAAAATCCTGCATTACCCAGTATAAGGAATATATCATAGTTCCCATAGCTTCGAGTCCCTAGGGTCATGCAGGGATTTTGTCCATCAGCAGTAGTGGCCCTACGCACACACACCCGCGAACGACCCCAGATCGCTGGGCCCCAGGCTCAAAAAGCCACTGCCAAAACCTCAGAGCATCCAACTTCCAACGTTTGGGCTTAGGAGATGCGGTGACAGCTCAGAAGACACATCAACTTGACGGGAACGAACAACCTTCCAATAATGAACAGAAGCCCGTGCCCAGGATTGGAGGAGCCACGGACACAGTAAGTAGACTATAGCCGATAGCCTGGGTTGCAGGCAGGGTCCGCCCAAATCAGGATACTGACTACCCCAGCTTACAATAGCGGTTCCAACACACCTACTCAACTCTACGATCCTGGAACCGAGCTAGAAACACTCCAGGTCCTTCTTGCTAGACAACTTCACTGAGGTGACAGTGCTGGGTATGTGTATATATATATATATATATATGTGCATATATATATATATTATATTTATATTTATATTTATATTTATATTTATATTTATGTGTATACAGAGTAATAGAATGCTTGTCATGGCGATCACGGCCCAAGCTCGGGGATGAGGGCGTCGGGTCCTCAACCCCAGAGACGGCCAAGCCAGAAGCTTCAGAAATTGGGTTCAGGATTTGGGGAGCATGGGGTCTAAGGATGTTTACAGCCAAAAGCATGAGGTTTAAGGATGCTTAAAGCCAAAAGGTCTAATTGCATTGAGCCCCACATCCGCAAACGCCTTGCTTCGTGACTACTGAACCGTCCACTCAACATGCTCGTCCCCACTTTTCTCACGGAAGTTGAACCCGAAAACGGACTCATGCTTCCATGGCTGGAAATGGTCAATTAACCGGTTTGGCTTCTTGAGGAACACATGCTGCGACGTGATGATTAGATTTCTCTGCGGTATGGTAGTACTAGGTCCACGAACAAACTGATTCTTCTACAGGCGGTTAGGAGGAGATGGAGACCAGCTAGGATACCCAGTAACCTAAGAATAAAAAGGCCTCTCTTTGTGGTATTGGGTAACTTTATAAGGAACCTAGGACTGCAAAAAGGGAATAAGGGTACCTAAGCGATCGGATGCAGGCTTCCTGCCTCCTCTGCAGCAATGCTTTCCTAGACCCTGCCCTCATAATACGAAGAACACCTGAAACACATCAGCTTCATCACCTTTATGCAGACACTCGCCAAAACCCTAAACCCTAAGGGTCGTCGACATGGAGCTTCTGAGACCCTGCAGTGCTGGACCTTCGGCGGCTAGCATCAGAATCAGAAAGCGTGCAGGATCCTAAACTCTCTGAGCCTGCGATCGGACTTGAGCGTGAGACTTCTTGCCGAGTTGAGTTTTGGATTCACCGTTGGGTTTGATCGACCTATATCTGTAGCCAAAAAAGCGACAGCTATAGGGCACAATCTTATTTTCTAGACGCAAGCAATGCTGCGAGAGCGACGAGAGGAGCTGCACACAGGGGGAAACCCGTGTCCCTACCGAATTTTCTTGGGCCACAAGTACTTGTTGCCATAAGGTCGGTCTGGGAAGAGTTGTTTCTTTCTCCCCTCAGGGATCGGCCACATGGAACTCCCCAGGCCGGGCAATTTGCATCCGCCCTTTGTGTGTCGGCCATGAGTACCCCAGAGAAATGGGAAACCTGAAGGTTAGGGTCAAGGTTGATGGGTGAACTTCCTACACAACATCTGCCCATGGAGCCCTCTGATAAGACGAGGGGCACGACAACAGCTGCCAGCCCAATGACGCCAGCCTGCATGAGCAGTTTGGCTCTCGGGGTCGAGGCAAGATATTCGGGTTGCAAGGGTGCGGAGGCTGAATTTGTCTTATTGCAAAGACAAAAGTTGCTGTGGTCACTACCAATGCTTAGGAGCTTGCTGTTCTGTTGTGAACACTGGTTCAAAGCGACTGATTAAGCACTATTGTAGCAACTCTTGCTATTCTTATTGCCCTATAGGGGTTATGTAGGGACTATACTACCCAACAAAAGTTAAAAGGTTACCTAAGGACCTACTCTACTACTAGGTTGCCGTTGTGTCGGATTTCTTGAACTAGCCAGTGATGTCCGTCGCGCGCCCTCGGCTCTAAGGGCCGCCGAGCAAAAGCCGAACTTGGGCTTTGGGTTGAGGGCTTTAGTGTACAAGGTTTAGGGTTTGTTTAGGGTTTAGGGGGTTTAAGGGGTTGAGGGGTTTAGGGTTTAGGGGGTTTAGGGGGTTTAGGGTTTATGGGCTTGTTGTTGAAGCTTTGACTCGAGCCGCAAATCCTACCGTGGCATGGAAACTCGTCTGGTCCACAGCAGCAGCGAACTTACGCTGCTTGAACCAGGGAGGAAAAGGCCAGGGAACGGAACCACCGTTCTCGTATCAGTTTCACAGTGTCGTAGTTTCTGTCAAAGCCTTAGATCAGACTGTAAGGTTAAGTAAGCAGCGCGCAAGCTGGCTTGCTGTGCACCTGGGCTTTACGGAGAAAGACCTTGCTATCAGCAGAGCTACTGCCGACAGGGCTCTACATTGAGGCTATTCAGGGAGATGGTGAATAGTCTTGTACAGTGCACTTGTGCACACCTAAACGAACAATCGCCTTTCCGTCAAGACTTGTCTTAAGAATCCGACACTGCGGTATCCAAAACCCTCAACCAGGAAAGCCATGCCAGGGCCCAGGCAAAAATGCCACCAATCTGTAGTATGTCCTGGGAGTGTGTTCTAAGGGGCTGAGTACCCTGGCCCCCAAAAAGTTAACCTTTCGAAGTATGATAGGGCTAAGTAAGACTCCAAAAAGCTAAAGTCTACCTACTCAGCCACCAAGTGTTCGAGGTTTAGTCTCTTCGGAGAGCTTGTGTAAGCGGACCACGGCAACATAGTTTGCAATCAGCGACAAATATTCAACCCCACAGGCATATAGGCAGGAGGTGCCCCTGTATGCTTCAGGCGTGAGAACGTCTCGCTACAGTCATGCCAATGAGCAGTCGAAGCATGCTCGGTTGGAGCTCAGCAAATTCCTGTCGTACTCCTTAACCCTAAACCCTAAACCCAGACTCCTACCCTAGAGTGCAAGTCCTGAACAAAATCACAAGAACATGGTGCCGGTTCGGACAGGCACTGGCTGGCATGACTGCGGGAGAAACCCCGGTTGCAAACACCATTCCCGAGATTCTGCTCTGTGTTACGGACTAGAGTAGGGTCTAGCCGCGAAAACTTCATGCTTACAGCATGCAGACACCCACAAACAAACCAACCAACCAACGAGCGAACGCACAAACAAACGAACAAACACACACACACAGACACAAACAAACAGACAAACAGACACAATCAACCCTAGATCCGACATCTCAAGCAAAAACTTGCATGATGCAGAAGCTGGGGTGGCGGCGCCCTGCAGTGTCACAGGGCCGAAAGCAAAGAACAAAACCTTGGAGTCTTGGAGTCCGGGTCTTGCTTGAAAGCTGTCAGGTCTATAGCCCACATAATACAGAAGCCTTACAAGTTACCAGTGCTCTCCGTATGTTACCTACTAAGGCCCCTGCAGTATGTCTCAGAAACGCGGGCTTCCCGGGACCCATTCGGACACCTCCCAACAAGATGAAGATGTCGTGCTTGACACGAATCCATGTGCAGCGAACATCACATAATAATCAGCCCTTCGCTTCAGGGAACCGATGGGAAACCCTAAGGGTCCATGTACTCATAGAGTAGATACATTGGCCTTAAAGCACTCCCCATGTAGGTACATTGTGCCCAAAGTATATGCTATATGGGCACATGGACCCTTAGGGAAATCAGCAAGTGGGTCCCGGAACGGAGCCCTACACTCGAAACCGTAGCTCCGCAGTCGGGTAGGCTAACACTATCAAGGCCCCCTAACCCTAAACCCTAAACCCTAAACCCTAAAGTTCAGGGCCCAGGCCCAAGCACTCCCACTAGAACCGGAGCCCTCGACCCAAAACCTGAACCTTCGAACTTTCATCAACCAACTACACCCACGCCTCCTCGCTCTAATTCAACAGTCAAGCAGCAAAGAGTGCAACGTACACAATCGAGGCCGGCCGTGTGATCGCGCCTGGGGCGGAGCTTCAGTCGGCTTCACAACTCCAAAGGCTCGCGGCTTTGGAGCTTCAAGCTCAGGGGATGGGGCCCTGAACCCATGCTGGACGCCAAGAAACCTGCAATGTTAAGGGCTCTCAGCTATGCTTTCCTTATAAAGATCCTTCATTAAGTAAGGGTTTGGGGGTTAGGTGAATGCTAAGCCCGAAACGCTTGGGCCGTGGCGGCAGCAGTGCTGCGTTAGTGGGAGTCCGCCCCCACCCGCCGTATGGGTCCAGAGTAGGAGCCTTCCCATGGTAGTGACCGCGATCCTGGGACACCAAAGCCAATCAGGGTAAGGCTTTAGTGTACGGCTTACGGGAAAAGAAGGGTCTCTGATGCTTTGGATTCGGGGTACACTATACCAAAACATAGCAAAGCGAACGAGGAGCCCCAAAGAATGGAATACAGAAAGCCAATCTAGGTAAGGGTGTCGGGTATTGCCGGGGCCGTTAGATTTCATGTTTCGGTGTACATCATACCAAAGCTATGATAAGGAACCCTAGAAATTTCATCAAACAAATATAAGGCTTCTATGTTGTGGCTTCCAGATTCACGCAAGCTTGGGGCTTGAGGTTTCTTACTTTGGTGCTTTTTAGGACTTCAGGGCAGTGGTGTTTCCGCTTCTGTTTCCCAAAGTTTAGTCGACCCAAGAAGGAACTGCAATGGATGCTACAGGTAGGGCTGAAGGTAAAGTTTCAAGCTTTGGGTCTTGGGGTTTGTGCAAAGGTTTTGGATCTCGCTGCGGATTTCGTAAGAGTAGCCCAAGCCAGCGATTTCGGGCCATGCTGGCAACTGTGCCATGCTGAGCCCTCGGGGGTGAACCTAAGATCCGAATGCGGCTGAGGGCTGAGTTAAGCGATTGACGTGAGAGCTCTTGCGTTCCTCATGGGAACTTGTACATTCTAATACTGAAGTAGTCGCAATAAAGTAGGCAGGAAACATGCAATCCTTTATTTGCAGTTCCCAGACAAATCCGAAAGATCTAGAGCTCGAAGCTCAAGGACGTTTGTTATGTTGCGAAGACCGAGAACTTGAAAAAGCTGATATGAACACATCCCTGAACCCTAAGACCCAAGCTCTAAAGATCGAATCTGCAGAAACCTGCCTGGCATCCACGTCGAAGACCCGGCTGCCATAAGCGCAACAGCGGAACCACCTGGAGGCTAACCCAGGGTTTTGAAGTCCCTGGGAGCCGAGTTACCTATGCGGTGGGTTCATGGACAGGCACGCACACTTGATCGTGCATGTGTTTCTATAGGTACATAAACGCGATGTATGTATGTATGTATGTTTGTATGTAAATTTGTATATGCAAAGCTGGACCGCCGGAGCTCTGGGCTTGTCTCCGCGCGGATAGAGCCCATGCCGAATTACTGCTGGCAGATCTTCGACGGCTGCACTCCTACACCTGGCGCACCACTGGACTGCCCTGTCCTTGCCAGGATTGGGCCCGCTGGAGCACCTTTATCTCCCAGACCCCGGGTAAGTATAAAGGAGCTGTGAAGAGAGCTCAGGCTCTTGACATATACCGGCACACAGTTCTCGCCGCCCTCTCGGGCCTTCATCGAGCTCTTCTCTTGGTGTGCAGTCCTGACCCAGCTTCCACTGAAGCCCCGCCCCAACCGTCCAGCTATAGCGAAGTCTGCATCACCTGCCGGCGTGCTTTCTGTAGCCGCCTGGCGTGGGCCGGGCACTGTGCTCGTAAACATGGCTACCGTTCCCATGCACATCTCTGCGCTTCGGGCAATACCTGCCTCGCTTGTGGTCGCCGTTACTCCAGCCTAGGCAGACTTCGTCGGCACTTGGTGTCGAGCCCCCAATGCGTTCTGGACTGGGGTCGTTTTGTTCCAGATCACCCGAGTGCCGCTCCACACCCTTTGGCTTACCCTGCTGTAGCTCCGGGCAGCTATCAGATTGAGTATGAGTCTAACATCCGCCTCGATGTAGTTGTGGGGCTCCTCTCTGATTTGAATGCCCTCTCACCGGACAACGAGGAAGCAATCTGGGCCGCTATAGCTTCCTATGTGGAACCGCTCGAGCTGCTTCGTGCCACGGTTTCTGCTTGGAAGTCAGAGCAGCCGCACTGCGTGGCTAGATCCTCTACGGCAGAGAACATGTTGCTCTTGCTAGACGTCGACCTGCTGGCGGACACTTACCAACCGTGCCGCCCTGCTCGTGCTTCCCCTCAGGACGACGTTCCGGTTTGGATTACCCCCGGACGCATGTCTTTTGCCCTCAGCGGCACGCCTCGCACTTTTTATGTCGAGGCGCCACCTTCATGTGTCCTTCGGCACGACATCCCTACCAGTCTTCGACTTCGCGATGCAGCAGTGTACACCACCTGGCTTGAAGCAGCATGCAGGGTCGTCGCACACTGTATCACCTCTGCCGCAAGTCGGCCATGTCTCTTTACCTGTCCTGGAGTCCTTCATGCCTTAGGCCCGGCTAAGGATTGGCTCCTGGCTGCGGACTTTGAGGCGACCGACTCAGGCTTCCGCACGCCACGCGACTGATGTTTCACCAGAATTTATAATGCATAGGCGAGCGCTCGAACTTGAGCTCCACCGCAGCGAATGGAAAAAAAATGTATATGCAAGAATGGGTATATGTTTGCACACACACACACACACACACATGCACATCATTTCCTGAAGCCAAGGTGCAGCTCGTAGAGGCCGCAGGTGAAAATGTTCATCAGCAGCCGCCGACATAGGGAGATGGTCCTGGGGCTGAAAGCTTAGAGAGTACAGGCGTCTAGGCAGTCTTACAAACAGGCGTGTAGGGCATAAAACTGTATTGCCACTGTAGCAACACAAAACCGTTACTCCAATGCTTCTATAGTACTATAGTATTTGGGGGTGTGGGGATCTATTGTCGAGTAGTGTTGCTGTGCCTGACGTTCTGGGCTACCAGATCTCCGGTGTCGAGACCCTTGCTACACTGGGCAAAGTCCGGGTTTTTCTGGGGCTCCAAATAGCCCAAAGTAGGTACTCTGCATAGACTGTATGGACTTTCGACCCCAAAGTAGGTACTATTTGTATACTTGGAGCCCTAGGGTTTAGGATTTAGGGAAGATGCAGCAAGGCCTTCCTACGTTCACAGCGATGGTTCTCCAAGACTCGATCAGAAGAGAAACTACAATGGTGCAGGGTTACGGTTGTTCGTGTGATTCATGTCTGCAAGTTTGCGACTTCCTTACAGGTCCAAGTGTGCACGTGGGCCGGTCAAAAGACAGCCCAAACGCCCTAAACCCCGAAACTTAAACCGTTCATACCCCAACCAACAGCGTGCTCTACTTCAGAGTGTGGCCACGGAAGCTTGAAATTTTGGGATGACGAAGGATTCGAAGCCGACACTACGACTCCCGGACAATCAAACCCCTAAACCTCGAACATCATGTCCTAGAGCTATACCCACTATCTTAAGCACGAGTTCCGAAGGCCTCAACCTATAACTCTACATCCCAAAGCGACCTCAAAGCCGCAAACCCCAAACAAAATCTATACTGAACTTGGAACCCTAGCAAAAATCATAATTTTAGCTGTTTCTTAGGGATTACAATAACCAAAAATGAAAACATATTTCCAAGTACCCCTAAGAGAACACCCGAAGCGAAAGCCTGAGCTGCCACGGAGGCACTTTGTCAGTTTCACACGGATCGGCTCCCCACCGCACAGGCGCTCCCCTGGCACGCGAAGCTAACATGACTGGGGCTCCAAATGGCTTAAAGCCGTGGATTTGGGGAGCTCGAACGACGGGCGCCAGTTGGCCGACGTCTTTTTGTTATTGTAGTTATTATAGTTATTGTTATTGCCATTACTGTTGTCTTTGCTACTGTTCGGATTATTGTGTTTGGTGGTACTATCATGAGCCTTTTGACATGCCAATTGTTATTAAGGTTCTGGTCTCGGTTTGTCCCGGGGTTGCGGGCCGAAAAGAAGCCTCACACCGAGCAGACGCAGACAAAGAGTCCACAACAGCCACAAATCAAGAAACACACACACTTATACCCGACGAGCCTAACTGCCAGTGAACTCAGGAATGTCCCCTCACTTTTAAGCCGCCACTCCTTCATAAAGGCATGGCGGGCACTCTGGGCTGATCTGGGCTGGACTCAAGTATGCTGGGAAAACCACTGTTACTATTGTAGAAGGCTTACTGCAATGAGGGTCACTACAAGGTCTACAACGGTTGTATCAGGATTTACTTTGCAAACGGGGCTCAGGCCCCACCGCCCTGCCCCCACCCGACCTAGGAGGAGGTCAACCTCAAACTCCTTGGAACGGAGCCCATGGATGTTCCTGAGCTTTGCAAGTCTTGGGGCCCACAATATAAAGAAGCGTGCGTATTACTGCTTGCCGCCTCAGAGTTAGCGCAGAGTCGCTACGTTTGCAAGGCTTGGTTTGGACTTGTAATGCCCTGAGGGTCCATATACCTAGATTAGCAGATACTGGGGTCCGTCCGTATAGGTATACGAATACGGCCTTCGTCTAGTATACACCATTATGTAGTATAGTAGGTCACATAAGCAGATGGACTCGTGGGGGTATCTATTGATTCAAATGATTCTCGGACCGAATCACCGAAAGAAGCAATAAGGAAAATTTCAGAAATATTCCAAGTCGATGCCTAGAGTGGTATCAGGAATAGAGGTACAGGTGGTGGCATCAGTAACAGGCAAAACAAACCCCCTAGCCCTGCACGCTGAACTTCCTAAAAAAAGACATCTGCTTATGCGTATTTTGACCCCAAGGCTCAGCACAATACCCTGACCGCGGGGCCGAAAGCACGAATATACGATGAAACCTTCGTGCCCATTGCACCCCCGAACCCAAGGCCCAAAATCCAAACCCTCAAAACCCTAAAGCCCTACAGCTCTACACCTCCAAAAAACCCTGAAGCCCTTACACCCCCAACTCTTAGACCAAAGAAGTGGTAAGCCCCAAACCCCCGTTACCATCATGTAGGCCTCTTGATTAACAGACCCGTTTCCTTTGCAACAGGAATCAAAATATCAAGCTCTCTAAAGACACGGGGTTTTTGATCTGCTTTAAATATCGTCTGCCGCAGCACACAGCACAGTGGTGCGGCCCACTTTGCAGACACAGAGCTTGAAGCTCTGACCACATCAAGCCGTATGAAGGCCTCGACAAATCCTGAAACCATGGAAAACAAGACATAGCACCCCTAGGAATTTCGCCCAGGCGCTATGAAACCCTGAAAACCTAAACCCGAAACCGACTCTCAGCCCTTATGAACCTCCACAACTCCGTTCCGAGGATCGCTTCTTGGAAGAGGCGATTTCGGATGGCTTTACGTCTCTCCTGCCTGGGCTGTGCGTGGCGAGTTGTTTTTGCTTTTAGTGCACGAGTTGAGTGTATTTTTGTAATTTGTGGGATTTACATAGAATGCTTCAGTTTGCTAAACGTAAAATATTATGGGGTTGTTACTGTGCTTTTTCATCTACCTTTTACAGCTTTAAACTGCAGGGCTTTGTAGGTGTTTATAGTGAAATGCCTTTGCCGATAAGGGATGGGCAATCCTGGGGTGTAGGCTCGGATGTATACCGTTTTGGCAAGGCTTAACCTAGAGTGACCCATCCTCTTTAGGACGCTTCTGGAGCCCGAGTTGAGGGTACCTTCCTCAGACGGTCCATACACACTGCCATTATGGAATTAGGTCCCCCAAACCAGAAAGGGATGGTCTTTTGGGACCTAAATCCCATAGTGGTAGTAATTAAATATATATGGACCCTCTGGGTTCATAGAGCTTCGCAAATAATTTATGGAGCTGTCGATTGAAGGTTGAGACGCTTCAGGCCGGTGAGTTCAGGCTTCAGGGTTCTTAGGCTCTCGAAGCTATTGCGGTTTAGGGGTTTAGGGTTTATAGGGCTTCGGGGTTTAGTCAGGGTTGTGGGGTTTGTACTTTCACAAAACCTGAAACTCCTCGCTTGAAGGACTTCAGATCGACAATCCAACCTGCGCTTACCATAGAAAGCCTACAAAGACAGCATAAGGATGGTTGTCAAAATTAGGGTCCCTTTTGGGGTCCTTAATATAATGCGGCACCTATTATTTAGGGTACCCAAAAAGGAACCATAATTTTGACAACCACCCATAAGTGTGCGGCTGCTGCTCAACAAGGGCGCAACCTAGGGTTTCGGGCTAAATCTCCTAGGTCGGAGCCCTCGATGACTGAAACTAGACAATCGTCTAAAACCAAGGCCCGCCGATCTCGAGTTTGCAGCGCTCAATCCAAAATCCGAAACCCGAAGCTCTGAACACGAAACCAACTGAATGGCATCAGGGTTTGGAGTAAGCCCCGGTGTTGAGCACAGGCGCTGCGCAGCACGCCTTTGCCTTGCACGGACAAGCTAGCTGGATGGTCCCTAACTCCTCCCGCATCTGCTTGACTCCTAAGCAAGGCTTTCGAGCTCAGGTGAAACAGACTTCAAACAGGCACATGCCGAAGGAACACATGCCCAGGACGTCCCCGCGACTTGGCAGAGGTCCATAATACTAAGGCGCTCATAATTAGACTCGGGTTTGGGAGCGTGTGTTACGACATCTCGAACAAGAACCTTATAAAGAATTCGACAAGTATTGGTAGTCGTTCAGGCTTCTCTACTGTGTACACGACAACCCTGCCATGGAATTGCAGGTCCAGAAAGCTGTGCTAAGGATGGTCTGTTGAATCCTGGCTTCGTGGTAGTAACATTCAACACGAGTTACTTACAAGTCATGCTCTGGAGGGGATTTCGGGTTTACGGCTCGTCTTGCCTGATTATTAGCTGAAGCCTTTTTACGGCAAGGAAGCAGCCTTCCGTGCTAGCCCTTGCACTAAGAGGAGTCGTGAACGAAATTTCCCGAAGGAGATCTCAACGAGGTTGCCGGCATCAGCTGCTTTCAGAAAGCTATGGCCGGATGCTTGTCAAGGAACCTAACCTCAGTCAGTGTCCATGCAAAGGAGGCCCTCTGACTAACCGTAACTAACTAGACTTCCCTGGCATTATATACAACCAGTATCAAACTGTCACAGGGACTTCTCCTGCTCTGGCATGAGCAGATCATGCTCAGCTTGGCGACCACGCACGGGAGTGCCACTACCCAACTTTGGTGATTCCGCCCGCTCCGCCGAGCCCAAACACGATCAGTTGGGACTCCACGTCATTTTTGGCGAAGGAGGACCGTGGCCATACCACTATGGGCTATTAGACCTTATGGGTACCTTAATCTACCCTTAATAGGGTCCCAATAGGGATCTTTAGGGTCTAATAGCCCATAGTGGTAAGGTCTTCCTGGACTCAGTGAGGGAACCGGGCTTCGGCTCACAGCTCAAATGGTGCATGCAGGATCCGTAAGGATCCATGTACCTCCGTAGTAGGTACTCAGGCCGTAGAGGGGCTGCTACATAGGTACATGCACGTTAGGTTAATATAGGGGCCTTAATCATCAGGATGCGGTGTGAGGCATGTGACCTTGGAGGTGTCACAGGGAAGCCAATGCAATGCTGCACTGATTAATCAGACCTCGTTTGTATTGTCAGATCAACATGATAATTTTCGGCGCTTCAGAATTCATGTCAGATCCCAGTTTCACAGGCCGAACAAATACCAGAGAGAATACCGAAGGGTCCTCGTAACGTACCTAATACGACCAACCTACACTACTACGTAAGGCAACCGCCTCATGGAACAGCCGAGGCCGCGCTTACCCGATCCTCTCAAACACTACCTGTAGGGTCATACCCTACCCTTTTGGGGGATACCTGGCTTTGTATGTAGCAGGTCCCAACCCTATAGGTAAACTGCGATTTCTCATACAGCGGGAACGTCCTAAGGACAGGGCGCTTCCGGATGTTTGCATTAGACTCCAACTTGGATGGGTGCTGGAAGATGCACCTTAGGATACATTCGGGATGCTCTTGTATGGAACAACTACTATCCAAAGACTCGATGATCCCCGACTTAAGCGCTTTAAACCTGAAGCTATACGAAGGATGCCTCCTCGTAAAGGGGCGGGAATACTAACATCCTCCTCATACGTTAATTACACAAGCAGACACTTCTAAGCCACGAGCCCTAAACCTGAACCCTAAACCCGAAATACCCTAAACCCTATACCCTAAATACCCTAAACTAAACCCTAAACCCTAAAACCTAAACCCTAAACCCTAAACCGTAAAAACCGAACCGGCCCCCGAACCCCAACACCCACACCCCACGGCCTCCGCTGCAGCGCGCGGGAGGCCGGATCAGAGGCCACCTCGTCTTCGGCCTCCCGGCTTTAGGCTTTAAGATTTAAGGCTTGAGGGTTTAGGGTTTAGGGTTTAAGATTTGAGGATTGAGGGTTTAGGGTTTAGGGTTTAAGATTTGAGGATTGAGGGTTTAGGGTTTAGGGTTTAAGATTTGAGGATTGAGGGTTTAGGGTTTAGGGTTTAAGATTTAAGGCTTGAGGGTTTAGGGTTTAGGGTTTAAGATTTGAGGATTGAGGGTTTAGGGTTTAGGGTTTAAGATTTGAGGATTGAGGGTTTAGGGCTTAGGGTTTAAGATTTGAGGATTGAGGGTTTAGGGTTTAGGGTTTAGGGTTTAAGATTTGAGGATTGAGGGTTTAGGGCTTAGGGTTTAAGATTTGAGGATTGAGGGTTTAGGGTTTAGGGTTTAGGGTTTAAGATTTGAGGATTGAGGGTTTAGGGTTTAAGATTTGAGGATTGAGGGTTTAGGGTTTAGGGTTTAAGATTTGAGGATTGAGGGTTTAGGGTTTAAGATTTGAGGATTGAGGGTTTAGGGTTTAGGGTTTAAGATTTGAGGATTGAGGGTTTAGGGTTTAGGGTTTAAGATTTGAGGATTGAGGGTTTAGGGTTTAGGGTTTAAGATTTGAGGATTGACGGGTCTAGTGTTTACACAGCTCTCAGACAGTAACCTATCCTTTCAAGGAAATAGAAGGACAGGGACATCAAAAAAGAACTCGAAACATGTAGGTTGCTTGGGCTACCGGTAACAGTCTCTTGCGCTTAAGCGCAATGGGCATAGGTCATTCGCCCCTTACAGGAATTTCGGTCTTGTCCAACAGATGCTGTTGTTTAGAGCTGCTGCTATTTTGACCTTAAACCCTGAAAAAGACTACACTGCAGGTTTAGAAGCATAACCTTCTCTAGCGAGTCGCCACACGGGACGATTACAAGGAGCGTTAGGGTCTGTATATTGTTTATACGGGTTGGATAGGGCCTACATGGGGTCATGATGGAGGATCCTCAAACCCCTAAACCTTAAACTCACCCCAGCCAGGGAAATCCTGAAAAGGGGTCAAGAGCAAATACTGGATTGTGATAGCTTCTTGTGTGCCTCGTAGGGTTGTGTTGCGTTCATCGGAAGGTTTGGGCTAATGCGACGATCAAGGGACAATACAGCACTACATCGGCAACCAGGCTCCTGGGGATACTTCGTCTTCTGAAAACCCTCATGGAATGCTAATGCAGGGACGCGGATAATTCAACCATTGCATGTTCGGTAATTCAGGCTTTGTTCCGGGTATCAACAGCAAAACTCGAATGCACCGATCGACTCGGCATCACTTCCGACCGTCCAAAAAAGTCTAGTCATTTCAAACCCTACCAGAAGACCCTACGCTATTTGGGAGTTTCCGAAAATAAGGGACCTTAATCTAGTACCCTAATTAGTAGGATCGTTATTATAAGGGCCCCAAAATAAGGTACCCCAAATTATCGGAAACTCCCATTTGTCCAAATCCTAGAACACACGGGTAAAAGGAGGGACCCTTCGTCAGGACCCCTAGGTATATACCCTTAATATTGCTATTATATGCTCATTAGATCGCCCATAATAGGGTCGGGGTCCCCATTCAGGGTCCCTCCTTCTTCCTTTGATAGAACACACCCTCCTCACTTCCAACCGATTCTTCAGAGCTGAGCTCCCGCACGGTGGCATCAGCGGCGGGCGGAATGCCCTGATCTGAAACTTCCTCCGGCCGGCAGGTCCGGGGTCGAGTAGGCTTTAGGGTTTCTAGTTCATTGTTGGGATAGGATTAAAAATGTACATGTTTATTCCTTATTGGGTTTAAGTACCCATAAAAACGTAAAATGTTACCCAACTCTGACAAAGGTTTAGGGTTTACTTCCTCCAGCAGGTCCGGGGTCGAGCGTGTATGTGGGTCTTGGGGTTAGGGTTTAGGGTTCAGGGTCTACGGGCAGAGGGTGTACTAAATGTTTCTCAAGCAAGCCCGGCAAACGCCCCCAATTCAACCCCTCCAACTTGGTTTGGATTTTCTTGGTTCTTGGAGCCAAACCCTAAACCCTAAACCCTAAACCCTAAACCGTTTTGAGCGAGTTCGGGCGGCTCCGAGCGATTTTGGTGCTATGGGTCGCCGGCGTTTTGGCGGGTTTTGGTGGTGGGGCTGTTCAAGGACCTGCTCCCCGCAGGATTCAGGGCTCTGAAAACCAATGGAACAGCGTTTCGGCATAACGGGTTTAGGGGCTTAGGCCTATACACTAAACCCCTAAACCTGGCTGTCCCTCAAAAAGGGCTCGGCTGCTTCTCGCGGGGCTTCGCGAAGCGCTTCATTGGAGCGTGCCATTGCTCGGGCGGATAGCTGACTGGAAGGATAAGCTAGTTAGGTCATAGGCTACAGGGTTCGTTGGGGATTTAGAGTATTTAGATTTTTGTAGGGAGAAAGTTATGGGTTTTAGGGTTTACCTGGACCCCGAAAGTAGAACAACGGCCGTGTTGGACCATGGTTTTGCTGAGCGCTGCCGGGCCCCAGTAGGGCCGGGTTTAGGGTTTAGGGTTAAGTTATGCTACATGATCCATAATCTCCCGGCTTACAAATCTACGGCTTGCACGAAGTTGAAGGTCTATCTATAGCCCATGACTCCCGGCAGAAAAGTCATGGCAGGATGGAGGTTTACGGTTTCGGGTTCGGGGATATTGGGGATGTTGGTGCTTCAGACTACGGTTTTGGGGTTTGGGGTGCTGGGATTGGTAGGATTGCAGGGGAGGTCTAGGAGCCATGGCAGCTATGGATTCCGGCCCAACGAGATGAAGCTCTAGGGAGTGGGGCTGGAGGATGACCCCCAGAATCCTAGAAACTAGAACCCTGAACTCCAAACCTAAAGCTCTCCGGAAAGCCTGAACCCTCAACCCTGAACTCCAAAACGGTATGACCTCAACCCAGTGGTCCTACACTGCTTCGCATCGCACTGTCCTAATAAGGGGCTAGTGGTTAATTATGTTTGGATCCCCATTTTCTTTCTTTCCCAGAGGGTCCATATATATATATATATATATATTATTATTATTATTATTATTGTTATTATTATTATTGTTGAATTAGGTCCCAAAAGACCATCCCTAATATGGTTTGGGGACCTGATTCCGCCAATTGAAGAATCCTCCGTGTGGAGCTGCTGCTTGGAGAGTAATGATCATATCGATAACCCCAGAATGTAGTAGGACACAATCTTATGTGCTGCAGAATCCGAAACTCGCGGCCAGATGAGGGATCGGCGGCGGGGCTTATGCCGTCCATTGGGTTTCGGAGGCTTTGTCGATGTTTGGTTTCCGAGCTGAACCCTCAGCCCTAAACCCTAAATCCCTAAACCCTAAGGCCCTAGACCCCTGCCAAATCAAGAGCTGCAGTTTCTGTGAGGGTCTAGAACTCCGGCTTTAGGGTAGCTGGTCATCACCTCCGGATCACCTTTGCCATTGCCAGTGCGACTGCTGCTTCTTGTCTGACTCGTCTTCACTAGAGTCACTGAAAGTTCTTGGGACCTTAACCCCAAACTCTAAACCCCAAAACCTAATGTAGGAGCCGTAAGTATCAGAACGGGATTCGGGAGTCCCTTGTACTATAACTGTATAATAACGAACCCCCACGACCCTATTCTAATTACTAAGGCCCCTATGGAAATGGAAGGTCGAGCCAAACCCGAGACGACGCAGGCCGATCCTTCCATAGAATCAGTCCTTTCGACACCCACATCCAACACCACGGGTCTATATACCCTACCAATGTATACCCCAAGACTTCTTAGGGCACAACATTAACAGTAGGTTTAGTAGGTCCTCCTACTAATATAAGGGCCCTAAGAAGTCTTGGGGTATGGAGAGTATTATGCACAAAATGTGTCGCAAGGGAAGCCTAAGGAGTAGTGTTAGAAATGTTGTAGCTGTATCTGCTCATGCACGGAAACTCTACAGGAATCCCATTAAATCGCTAATAGTAACCCGCTTCGAATGATGAAGGCCCCTGCAAGGCTTCGTATTATCTTTGTCTTACGCAGGAACTAGACCGGGCAGATTTTTCTCACACACACAAGACCTCGTCTAAATGCCATTGCGATCTGGCCTCAGTAGCCTGTGAAAAAGGAGCTCAGGAAAGCACTGGGTCGTGCCTCTTCCGTTCTTCGCGCTTTTGCACAGCGCAGTGGCAAAAGGGATGCTGGCTACGCGTCTGTGGCAGGTGTGTCCAAGGATGGGCTATCATTTATCGTCATCCAAAAAGGCCAGACAGTTTCCGACCGATTGTTCATCACGCTGCCTGTGCTCAAAATCGGAGATACGCAGCCGCCTCGTTGCTGAAAGCTGAAACAGCTCGCATGGTGGTCTTGTGCCTCGAATCTGCTGATAACACGGTGCAAACTGAGGCGGCGCCATACTGCTGTGTCTGAAAGATCCTACGTCTACAAGGTCAAGGCCTATGTGGATGTTTCCGAGAAAAAGGTCTCAGGACAGTTGAATTGCCACATACCTCAAGGTTGGGGACAACGCTAGCTCTGCGACAAACGCAACCTTGAATTGTAGCACCTCCATGCAGACAACCTCTTGCATATGTTGTGGTGATTTCTCAACCATAACAAAGTCAGGCAACCAAGCCAGAGCTACAGCTACATGAAGGGGTCCGCAAAACCCTTGTATAAACCTCACAGACCCCTCATGCTGACCTTATGCTGGCATGCCTGGCTCAGGCCAATTGAATCTCGGAAACCACCGCATAGCAGCTGCCCAGAAATAATTATGGAATCCGCAAGAAACGGTAGCTTTGGTCAGATGCTGAGACCCCATGTTGCAGAGATTGCATAAGTCTCCATCTTAGTTCCGTTCTTGTATACCAGGTTTTTAACAAAATGATCCTAGAAGGTATTAACCCGAAGGAATTACCCTGCAGAACTTGCAGACTAGAGGTAGAACCCCAGCCCAAGCCCAAAAACCCAGACCATGAAGCCACAAACCCTGAATCTTGAACACTACCCTTGAACTTGAGATTCAAATCGCAGCTCTCAACATCAACACCTCGATGGAATGCAGGCTCCTAAGGAGATGGAGATGGCATAAACCAGCTATTTAAGCTAGTGTGATTAGGAACCTGAACCTTGGGCCTTTATTAGGGTTCCTTACACGAATCCTACTATTTTGGGGTTCTAGACCCAGGGTTTCTTAATCAGGTTCCAGATTGTAGTGCAATGTAGCATCATGATGCCGCAGTTCAGGCTTTCAGTGGTAGGCCTGCTTAAAGGGTCATGGGACTTAGAAACTAGGGTTATAGTTCAGGTAACTATACATATAACTACTTGTAACCCCAATTAAGGTACTTGTAAGCTTACTTACCAAGTCCCATGATCCTCCAAGTGCAGAAGTGAGGGTTCAGGGCTTAGGGTCAGGGCTGAAACATGTCATTGGGAAAACACGTTAACGTTTAGAGCTTAGGGTTGTGGGTTAAGTGGCACTATATGTATATCGGTGCAACCAGTAGAACCGTATAATGTGTCCGCGCGAAATCTGAAGCTGTACAGACCCTAAACATGCTGAATCCTAAACCTAAACCCTCAACTTCCGAAGCCCTAGTGTTTAGGGGTTTAGGGCTTAAGGTTTAGGGTTAACATTAAACTTCCGAAGCCCTGAATTCTCTACGCCCTGAACTTCCTAAACTGTCGGTGTACTTCTGGGGACAATCCTCGGATTCCGAGCTCCAGGCAGTGGTTTTACAGGATTGGTCTTGCTTTGAGGTACGACGGAGCTTCCACATTTGTGGTGTCTGACACGAAGAATGAAAGAATTCAGTGCAAGTCACGGCGATCAGCCGCTAACTCCAGTTGAGGTACTTATGAACCCACACATACGGCGATCAGCCGCTAACTCCAGTTGAGGTACTTATGAACCCACACATACGGCGATCAGCCGCTAACTCCAGTTGAGGTACTTATGAACCCACACATACGGCGATCAGCCGCTAACTCCAGTTGAGGTACTTCTGAACCCACACATACGGCGATCAGCCGCTAACTCCAGTTGAGGTACTTATGAACCCACACATACGGCGATCAGCCGCTAACTCCAGTTGAGGTACTTATGAACCCACACATTGCAAGATCCCCTGATTCTTCAAGCAGGTTCGGAGCCAATCTTCTAGGTTCTGTGGTGCAGAACGACAGCCTGAGGTGTTGCATCGCCCCATAGGTCTCAACCGACCGTCAACTGTCCTAAATAATTGAAGCATGTGTGCAAAATGCATAATACAGGGGACATGATAATTACTCAGAATAGGGATTTGGGGCAAACCACAGTCTAATTATTCTATGATAATTACTGAACCCTAGAAAGACATTCCTGACCATTCAGGCTTGCATACTAGTTCTGGCATCCACCGCAGAAAGACCAGTCCTGTACCCCATAGAAACATCTAATCTCGGGTGCGCAATGTCCGAAGCCCATCGCTGTTGCCCCGGTCCGAAGACTTGAGAGTCTACGGTTTAGGGTTTGGGGTTTAGTCTGTCTTCCTGAACAGCTACTTACTAGTCCTATTAGGTCCGACTAGTATATTCGAGGTGGCGGGATAGAGGCTGAGGGAAGAAATAGTTGCGCAGCTAGATGTTTGAGGAATGAGAAGTGAAGGATGCTAGGACACAATGTGTATATATATATATATATATATATACATACATACATATATATATATGTATATATATACACACCTATCGATACAGCGATAACCGCACACATTTTGATTTCAGTTAGGTACATACAGCACACCTAAGAAAGATGATTAAAACTACAATACGATAGCATAACATTGCATGGGCCGGCATCGTGCTGAATGGGCTTCAGGAGCTAATAGTTTCCGGGATGCTTCTCATCCCGACGGCAGGTAACCATCCTCAGATGCAGCTGTGCTTGCCGTGAAAGGTCAAATGTTAAGGTTCCAGGGGCTAAAATATGGGGGCTTTAAAAATTTGAATCGAGTTTTGGGGCCTAGTATAAAATACTAGTACTAAGGAGCCCCAAAATAGTATTGGAAACTACTGAGGACCCTACAGTAAGGCAAGAGCCTGCAGTGATTAGAGGGCGTCGAGATTCGGGTTTTTGCTTTCAGAGTGCAGACCGTGAAGTTTGGCCATGCTAGGCACCATACAGAAAAACAAAACATGACCCTGCAATGATAGGTCTACAGGCAGGCTTGTCTCTTGCATGGTATGGTTGCTCTAGGCACGAAAAACCTTCAGCTTGTCTATCAGGCCTCCTACACTATGGCCCGCCGCGCTTCCCTTGCGCTTAAAAGCCTAATGCAAATGGCCAGGCCGCATGCCGCGTTCATCTTTCGCGGTAGTTTCTTCGAACCAAATTTGCCAAGCAAATGAAGCTCTGAAAACGTGGACAACAAAAAAGCAAGATCAACACCCTCAGCAAAAAACGACCTAACCCCCAAACCCTAAACACAACAGGGCCAAGAAGAGAAGCGATGACTGTACGCTGCGAGAAGCCCTTCCACCCTGCTTCTCATGCTTCGGGGTATACGGGTGCAATAATGTACACTGAGACTATGAAATTTGGCTCCACAAGACCATCCTTTATCTTGGTTTTGGGGACCTACTTCTGAGGGGTACTATAAGGGTTGCCAAAAGTGTAAAGTCCAGAGGATGACCCACTACTACAGCTACCATCTATGGGATTTCGATCATATGGCTATACGTAGACATTTATCAGGCCCTAACTCCTTCAACCTGAACGCCAAAGGCCAACCCCTGTGCGGTATGCTATAGGCCTTATCCAAACCCTGAACCCCAAAACGGCTCCTTTGGTTGATGAGGTAAATCCTGCATTGCCCATAGTAAAGGAATATACCAAGGCTACTGTCAATACGGTAAGATGCCAAGTCTAGGGTCATTACCGTAATATGCAGGCCGGATTTATACATCAACTGCAGGACTTAAATTAAAGGGTAGCAATTGGGAGGCACTTGAGGTGCAGAGTATGTGGTAACATACTGTGTGCATACCTGGACCATGAGGGTGCTAGAGTTCAGAACTAGTGAAGCCAACATCTTGACTACTGCCTCACACGCACATGAATGCACGATACTTCTACGAAGTTCGCACCTGTAAGTGTAAGAGTCAACTGCTGCTGTACCGCCAAGCAGCTCATTGTGTCAGTTCAGCCCACTTCTTGAATTGCACCCTCAGCCGCTCTCTTGCCTGGCGAAGGGCACGGCTGTTCGTGCTGTTCTCACTCCTGCTGGTGAACCATTCGCCCTGCCCCGAAACCCTAAACCCCAACCCTAAACCCTGCACCCTGACCCGGCCCTAAACTCTAAACCCAAACCCTAGAATTAAACCCCTAAACCCTGACCATTATGCCTACAGTGTAGGACTGCATGCTTGACAGGCTAAGGCTTGTGCAGGCTAATGTGAGCGTCTGCACCTTTCAAGATAGGGATCGTCGATGGGTGGCACAGGGTTTTGCAAGGGGTATACATGCTTTCTACAAGGGAAATATTACTAATCATACTGAGCCCTTACAGTGCAGAATGGGTTTCGTGTCCTGTCGATCAGTAGCAGCTGTCTCGTTAAGAGTGCAACATGCCTCTCTTCGGTTTAGGGTTAGCCCTTCGGGTGTACGGTTTAAGGACAATTTGAGGTCGTAGGATTTAGGGTCAGGTATTTTACGGTTTAGTCGAATTTTGATTTAAGGTCTTAGGTTTGGGACCACACTTGGGTCTTAGGTATCGAAACCATCCCAACCCCACTCGCGCCCAAACCTGCCTCCTGCACGGCTTGGCGATAGCTGGGGTTCTGCTCTCGCCATTCGGCCACCTGCGCGGACAGCAACTGCCCTTGGAGGCCGCTTTAAGCTGAGTAAGCACGCCTCCTTCTAGTCGCAGCTTGTGAGCCGATATACGGGTGGTTGTCAAATTGTGGTTCCTTTTTGGGTCCTTCTGATATTACGGCACCAAATATTTAGGGTACCCAAAAAGGGGCCATAATTTTGACAACTACCCATATCTATATCTGCCTTACTTAGAACACCGTTATTCGGTCACATGAGTTGAAAGCTCCGGGATCCTATTGTTGATGATCTAAATCCTGCGTACCAGAGGGACCCTAAACTATGGGAATTATGGTATATACCTTATTATGGGTAATGCAGGATTTATACGATTCACCGTAGAACCAAACCAGCCCAGAACCAAAGCCTCCAAACCCTGAGCCGAGTTCAGTGGGTTCGGGGCTCAGGGCCAAAAGTCGAACTCCCAGATCCTAAAACCGAAATCCCAAAACGCGACCTCTAAATCCAAAGATCCTCTTGGCAAGCCCCTGCAACACCAGCACCGAAAAAAACCCTAAATCTCAAAGGAGCCCACGAAGAATCCTAAACGCCGGACCAACCTGAACCCCGAACAACCCCAAACCCTAAACCCCTCAACCCCGAAATCCCTAAACCCCATAACCCCCTAAACTCCGAAATTCCACAAACCGCTAAACCCCCAACCCCCTAAACCTTAAAGCAACTCTTAAAGGAAACCGAAAACCCTCCCAGAAAAAAAGGAACCACCAAACCCTAAAGGATCCCTTTAAAGGACCCTTAAAACTCCTCTAACTAAACCCTAAACCCTAAACCCCTAAACCCCTAAACCCTAAAACCCCTAAAACCCCTAAACCCCTAAACCCTAAAACCCCTAAACCCCTAAACCCTAAACCCCTAAAACCCCTAAAACCCCTAAACCCTAAACCCTAAACCCCTAAAACCCCTAAAACCCTAAACCCTAAACCCTAAACCCTATAATCTTATGTATATAAACCTTAATGCTTTCGCGGTTTTCGGAAGAAAACTGAGAAAAACAGCGAACGGGTTCCGCAAATGACCCGAAAAATCAAAAAAAACCCAAACATCCGCGAACGCATTGGGCAACCTACTCGGTTGCTCGCCTTTTTCGTGGGTTTGTTTTTGAGAATCTGGTTGCCGCATCCGTTCGCGGTTTTCGGAAGACAACTGAAAAAAACCACGAACGGGCCTAGGGTTTGGGCTCTAGGGTTTGGGCTCTGGTTGCCGCATCCGTTCGCGGTTTTCGGAAGAAAACTGTGAAAAAGCGCGAACGGGCCTAGGGTTTGGGCTCTAGGGTTTGGGCTTTAGGGTTTAGGGCCTAGGGTTTGGACTTCAGGGTTTAGGGCCTAGTGTTTGGGCTTTAGGGTTTAGGGCCTAGGGTTTGGGCTTTAAGGTTTAGGGCCTTGGGTTTGGGCTTTAGGGTTTAGGGCCTAGGGTTTGGGCTTTAGGGTTTGGGGCCTAGGGTTTGGGCTTTAGGGTTTAGGGCCTAGGGTTTGGCTTTAGGGTTTAGGGCCTAGGGTTTGGGCTCTAGGGTTTGGGCTCTAGGGTTTAGGGCCTAGGGTTTGGGCTTTAGGGTTTAGGGCCTAGGGTTTGGGCTCTAGGGTTTGGGCTTTAGGGTTTAGGGCCTAGGGTTTGGGCTTTAGGGTTTAGGGCCTAGGGTTTGGGCTTTAAGGTTTAGGGCCTAGTTTGACAAGCTAAGTTGTAGGTAGAACTCTCTGAAAGATGATGAAAGAACTTTATATAGCTTAATGTTATGGGATTCTATGGGTGGGTGGGTGTTATATCAAGACCGTAAATACAACTCTACTATAAAACTGCTCGACCCGGAGCTGCTGAACCCTAAACCCTAAACCCTAAACCCAAAAACCCCTAAACCCTAAACCCCTAAACCCAGAAAAACGCCGGCTGCCTCCTCTCCAGCGAGGCCCTGCTGGATGCCAGGAGCCTCCCCGGCTGAGGCGTGGGGAATTTCAGGGGTTGGGGACTGTAGGGGTTTAGGGTTTAGGGTTTAGGGTTTAGGGTTTAGGGAGTATGGGGTCAAAAGGGCAATTATAGGGTTTAGTGTAGGCGTTAGGGTTGATAGGGAAACGTGACAAAATTTCAGGGGTTGGGGAGTATAGGGTCTATAAGGTTTAGGGGGGGCTTTAGTGTAGGGGTTAGGGTTTGGGGGTGAGGGTCTAGGGTTTATAGGGGCTTAGTGTAGGGGTTAGGGTTTAGGGGTTAGGGTCTCGGGTTGAAAGGGGGCTTTAGTAGGGGTAAGGGTTTAGGGGGTTTTAGGGTCTAAGGTTTACAGGGGTTTAGTGTAGGCGTTAGGGTTTCGGGGTTGGTTTAAGAGTCTAGGGTTTGGGGGGTTCAGGGCATGTAGGGTCTAGGGTGTTGTGACTCTAGGGGTCTGGGCTCTATGAGTCGAGTAGGGTTCCTTTAAGGGCTCCTGTAAAGGGCTCTAGAAGGTGTATATAGGGTGGAGTCTGGGCTTGAGGTCCGTGCGGTCTGAGGCTTGAAGGGTTTAGGGTTTAGGGTTTAGGGGTTTAGGGTGTCGGGAGTGTAGGGGTTAGGGTTTAAGGGTTAGGGTCTATAGGGTCTAGGGTTTAGGGGTTTAGGGTCTGCGTGAATAAGAAGAGTAGGTTTCCTTCAAGCGCTCCTTTGAAGGGTGTTATGAGGTATCTATAACATGGTTCGAAATTCAGGTGTAATCTATGGGTGAGGGTCTACAGGGTCTGTAGGGTTCGGAGCTAGGGTGTAAGGTTTATGGCTCAATGGTTTTAGGGTGTAGAGTTTAGGGTTTAGGGTCTATTTAGCTTCATGGGTTTAGGGTCTTAGGGTTTAGGGTCTGGCGGTAGAGTTTAGGGCTTTACAGTTTTGGGGTGTAGCAAGAGCCCAGAGATGTTGGATTTGGGACTTCGTTTAAAGGTGAAGCAGAGTGGTGTGCTGTCTGGGTAGGGTTTCGGGTATAAACCTTAGGGCTTGGGCTTCAGGTTTCAGCGGCTTCGGGTAGGCTGCCGTAGGGGCTTGCTAGGCCTTAGGGTTTAGGGCTTAAGGTCATTGGTGCTCTTGGACGGTTTATGTACCCCAAATGAATTCTAAACCATAAACCATAAACCACATAATCAGTAATCACACAAACACAAACACACCCACCCACATCCTTCTATATGTGCATGTCTGGACTTTGCATGTTCTGTACGTTCTGCATGTCTCATTTAGAGCTCATGATTCAGGAATGAAGGCACAGACCCGAGGTTGAGGGTCATCGGGGTCTAAGGCTTTTGCAGCGCGTTTCAGGGCCCTAATGTATATATAAGGTTTTGGAATACGTTGTACTGAACCGTAATCGTTGTACTGCATTTTCATTTACGAATTTCAACTAAAACAAGGAACCCTATTGGTGATGGTATTGGCAACTGTTGAGGCTCCTATAGCATGCCCGGGCAATCTGCATGCTTGGCTCGGGTGGTCTTGAGGTAGGGCTTAGTGTTCATATCTACACGCTGAGCCCTCAAGGGAACCTCAAATCAAATGTGTCGAAGCGTCTGAACAGTAAGCCCCGATAAGTTGCACACAGTTCTCTGTAGGATCTGTAGGATTTGGCTTCATCCACACCCACAGCCTAAACATAGGTGCGCTGTTCCTATGTGAACAGACTCCAGAGCATCCTCATTCCACCCTATGGATCACGAGTCGTACCGTAAACCCGAAACTGTTGCAGACACCCTAAACCCTAAGCACGATAACCTGACTCTTTTTCGAACACTTCCACGCACTTCCAATGCCGGCATCTGGGCCACCTGCTCGCGTTGAGTTGATGCGTTGGGCTTCGGGCTGGGGAGATCTATATAGTTCTTAAGGCTAGAATTCTATGCGGCAGAGTGGAGGTCGGGAGTCTGCAGTGATGGTAAAGTGCGACAGGGTTTAGTTTAGGGCTTAGGATGAAGATCGTGAACCTGAAAGCCTGACCGAAATCCTCAAGCGGAGACACCCGAAATCCTGCAATTCAGTTGAGAAGCCCCACACCCTCCTACACTCGAAAATCCCGAAACAAAAAGTTCAAAGGCTGAAACTAGCCCCGAAAGCCAACACGGGTCTAGAGTTTAGGGGTTGGGGCTTACGGTTATTTTTGTGGCAATATACAGGTACATGGAGCCTGTGAGAAACGACCGACCCTCAAACTCTTAACTCTAAACCCCGAATCCTAAATAACCCTAAACCCAAGAACCCTAAAAGCCCCGAGCCTCAACTCCTAAACCCCAACCCTAAACCCCAAACCCCGAAACCCTAAAAGCCTCAACCCAAAGACCGAAATCCGAAACCCAGATTTGCGGCTGGAGGCTTCGAGCTTGAAACCCAGACCTTCCGATATCAGGGCTCCTTAAAGGGTTCCTTAAAGGGAAGTCCAGAAAGTTGGAATATGGAATAATGGCAGGATCCCCTATAATTTACCTTAAAGGGGTTATGATAATGATATTCCAACTTTCCGGCTTCTACTGTAAAGGGATCTACAAGGTTTCTACAAGTGAACTATAACGAATACTCCTTAAACCAGTATAGGACCTCTGATATATAATAAGGAAATTCTTCTCAATAAAAGGATTCTGACAGGTGCTCGAAGTCCCCTAAACCCTAATCCCAAATTATGTAAAGGATTGAGGCATTTTGGAGGATCTGGGAAACCCTAACCCCAAAAAGAATCCAAAACAACAACCCCAAGACCTTGAAACTTGAACCCTAAAACCCCACGATAAACCCTAACACAAAACCCTAAACCAAAAACCCCAAAAAGAACCCCAAGACCTTGAACCTGAACCCTGAAACCCCCGATAAACTCTATAATCCCGACCTTCCAGGATTCCAGGCTCCCCTAAGCAGCGGCAGCGACGTGCACGTAGGCTAAGCCGATGCCTCAGTCTAGGGTTCCTTCAGGGTTTCCTGTAGGGCCTACCTAGACCCTCAAAAGTAGGTAAAATAATGGCCCAAAACCTAAAAAAAGCTATTATTCTACATACTTTGGGGGTCCAGGTACAGGATGTTCCTTAAAGGGTTCGGGTTGAGGCGTTTAGGGCTTTGGGGGTTTGGGGCAAAGTTTGGGGTTTAAGGGTTTCGGGTGTCGGGCGAGGAGGCTGGGGAGTAGGGGGTGCGGCTTTAGGACTTGGCCTAGCACCGAAGACCGGTAAACCTCCAAGCCCGACAGGTTCCATCCCATCTAGACCCAAGAGTAACCTATGAAGAAAAAGGGTGCCCTTTTTGGTTTAAAGGGGCTTATAAGGGAACCTGAACCCTAAAAAAGGGAATAAGGGCCTGCTCTAGGTCCTAGCCATACTGAGGCTCTACAGACCGCGTAGACAGCTGCTATAGGATCTGTAATATGTCCCGATACGTCTCATGAACACTCCAAAGCCTTCACAGCACTGCAGGCTTGTATAGATCCTACACATTGACTCTCACTCTGCAGCATATGTAAGGCTAAACTTCTGGTGTTAAACTGCGCCGGCTGCTTCGGGAGCCATCGAGTTGCTTCAGAATCTCTGCAGCCTAGAGCAACCCTAAGCCATGCACCTTCGACTGAAAACTCCAGCTTAAGTGCACAAGGCTCTTCACCGTAATGCGGGAACCTGATTAAGCCTTTACTAGGCTACCTTATATGAATCCTAATATATTGGGGGTTATAGGGCCAGGGATTCTTAATCATGTTCCTACATTAAGTTTGTTCAATGTTTACGGACCAGGGTAGATACGGGTGGTACGATTTAGCGAAACGACTTTACCTCCCGACTTTAACTATCGATCCAAAATTACACTCAGATAAGACCAGAGGCCCCGCCGATGCTCTGCATCGCGCTTCAGCACTGTGCAGCGATGGTACGTCATGAAGACAACATAGCAATACCTGGAAAGCCAATCATGATACAATATGTGCTCCACTCGCTGACTTGAACTGAATCTCCCACATTGCCCACGACTCTATGCACTGCGACATAAGATGAGCGTTTCCTGCGTGCCAGGTACAGGCAGCGGTCACCAGTTCCCGAATTGAAGGGTGACGACATGACGAGATGGACCAAGTCAAGACCAAGTCATAGGTCCCCAATTCCATGCACACAGATGCATAATATATATATATATATATATATATATACACACATATACATATATGTATACACACAATATATATATATATATATATATATATAAACATACATACATACATACATATGTATATTTATTGATAACACAATATTATATGCATTTTTCGTCCATCCATCCTTCCATCCATCCATGCATGGATGGATAGATGGATGGATGGGTGATTACAAGGTCATGATATGCATGAAACTGCTTGCCTATGCATGCTACATGTATACGTGCGAAAAGCGTAAGCATGCGACTTACACCATGTACCACATCAGCACCCTGACACCGACACGGACAGAAACAGGCAGACACAGACAGACACCCAGCCGAACCCCTGAACCCTTAAACCTCAAAGCCTGTTCCTTCGAAGCCTAACGATTCCTGCCAAGGGCACGGGGAGATGGTGGTGGCGATGTGGAACATGGCGTGCAAGTGCAAGGCCTCCGATCAAGAGAGCAAGGCTTCTGCCTATGGTCTCCATCGTAGTTCCTTTTTGGTGCCATTTTGTGGGATCTTACAAGTAAAAAGCAATTCAAACTCAAACAGGGACTACAATGCAGACTGTAGGTAGTTCCTGCTAAACACCAGGTTTAGGGGGAAAAGGGTTTTGGTGCCTGTAGGGGTTAGGGCTTTGGGGTTTAGGGTTGGGGCTGTGCGGTTTAGGGGAGCGCTTGCAAGGCTTCAGCTTGAGGGATGTACTTCCCAAGACCTCTGCTAATCTGCTAGACTGTACTGTTTCGTCGGGTCCCCATGCATGTAGATAGTCCCGAAAACCTCTACCACCCGAAAAACATGGGGTTCAGGGTGTGGTATTCGGATTCTTGGGCTTGGGTTTAGGGTTTAGGGTTTGGGTTTAGGGTTTAGGGTTTAGGGGTGCTTCGCTTTAGTCTGCGGATCACTGGAGGGATCGTGCAGCTGTCGACCTTGAACTGCAACCGTCAGACCGGAGACCCCTCTGGGGGTTTGATACGGCTGATGATAAAAATCCTGCATTACCTTCATGAACCTGGACTATGGGAACTATGGTACATTCCTTATGATGGGTAATACAGGCTTTTTGTCATCAACCGCATTATGTTCGGCTTGCACCATGTCAATGCAAGCTCCACGTCTGAACGATTGTGAGTAGCAATACTAGTATCCCCTTACAGCATTAAAGTGTCGGATTCATGGGCGGTCTACACCCTTCACCCATACGATGTCAACCCATAAACGCTTACGCTAGACCCTAAACCCTAAAATTCACATGCTGACTCACCCAAGCCTGGAACAGCTCAGGGTAGATCGGGCACCTAGGCTAAGCGTCCATGTGCATGTATAGTGGCTGGGATTCAGAGTTCCGGTTTGCGTAATGCAGGCTGAACTCTGGGCTTCGTCCAATACGATATCTGATTGCCCTAATGGAGCCACAGGATTAGCATGAACTTGGTTCCTGTGTGGCGCGTGCCCTTGACTCGAGGACAACATTTACGAGCAGTCACCAGCTTTCGGATTCACTCAAGGCGTTTAGGGCTTATGGTTCAGGGCTTAGTCTTTTAGTGCAAGGCTTTGGGGCACAAGCTGCAAAATGCCTCTGGCCTGTAGATGTTGTACCGCCCTGTCATGCAACTCTACCGAGCTTGTATTATGAAGTCCAGAGCGCAACGGCGTTAAGCTCCCGGTCACATGTTGAACCCTCAGCACTGCATGCTTAGGACACTGAACGGTCCTTCTGCTTCCACATAAGCCACCGCCACTGAATACACTTAAAGCTAAGGAGCCACCAGACGATATACATCCCAAATAAGAGCCCTTGAACGTTCCATGCATCGTCCATGGCCCCAATCCATCCTAAACCCTAAGCCCCAAAGCCTAAACCCCAACCCAACCTCAATAGCATCACATGCTGGTCCAAAGCGCAAAGCGTTCTCCGGCACCCAAAGGAAGAGGAAAGCGGCCTTGCTCATTGTGGTTCATAAACCCCTACGAAACCCACGGGTCTGGGGTGTATGGCTTAGGGTACAGCAGCCAACTAACCCAGAGGGTCTGAGTAGCCAAATAGTAGGGTCTCAGGTCCCAAGATCCATACTCTGAACTGTTTTTGGGGGATTTGAAATCCTACTATTTGGCTACTTGGACTCTTAGGGTAAAGCACCGCCATGCAGCTTTATCATGATGGTTCCGGGCTCACGGTTCAGGAAAGGCTAGGGCTTTCAGGTGTGGGGCTGGTGCGAAATATATCAGCCCGTCCACTTCCTCCACAATGACTGGCCTCGTAAGTGACCAGTCTGTACTGTTCCCTACTGCTGATGGACAAAATCCTGCATGACCGTAAGGACTCTAAACTATGGGAACTATGGTCTATATATATATATATATATATATATATATATATATATATATATATATATATATATATTCCTTATCATGGGTAATGCAGGATTTTTGTCCATCAGCAGTATCATCCAGTGTCAAACACCATGCTTCCACCAGCACTTTCTCCTGCACGGCCCTGGCCATCACAATGTACGTAGCCTTCAAGCTTTCTGTTCGGCTCAGTGGACCACTGCGGGGGTCTGCGAATAGGCGAAGCTAGGTTCTTACCAGCTAAACCCCTAAAACAGGGGCGCAAATACTCACAAAATCCTGCCACCACACAGAACTGAGCATTTAGGGTTTGTCTTTGGGTTTGGGGTTCAGGGATTGGGTTTAGGGTTTAGGGCTTAGGGTTTGGGTTTCGGGTTGTTTATCAAGGCTGCTACAAGGAGCAGGAGCTAGCCGTCCATCACCGAGAGGCAGGATAGAACGTGGCCGCGATCCAGAAGAGCAGCCGCTGCCACTTCGCTGCTTCTGTGTCCTCGCACGGGAAACACTTGCTTCCAGATCAGAAGCAAAACCGAGGCTTAGGTTTAGGGTCTACCCTAAGGCTCCGAAAGGCGTCATGGGCTTTCTGGGGGAGGGGTTCGGGCTTTGGGGGCTAAGGTTTGGGATCTGACTACGAGGGTCCAGGAGCCTTAGGGTAGGGTTTAAGGGTTTAAGGAGTTTAGGGTTTAGGGAAGTTTGACTTCATTCATACCAGTGAAGAGTCCCGAAGGGGTAGCACACAAATTCCCTAGCCCGAAGTCAGACTTCGATACAAGTCATGTTGCTCGTCTCTAGATAAAGACACCCAGGCTATTCTTTCACGTGTCTTCCAAAGGATCCCTATATCAACCAATGTCAACCCTACCTCGCATCCCGTCTCCACACCTGTCCTCCGAGGCGTAAAGCTTGTAGACTCGATAGGCCTGTTTGGTGGCAGATGTTGAAATGAACACACTCAGAATGCTGCTTTTCAATATTGCTTCCGGTATATTTCTCAAACCCATACAGTAGAAGCCAGAAAGTTGGAATATCATTATCGTAACCCCTTTAAGGTAAATTATAGGGGATCCTACCATTAATCCACATTCCAACTTTCTGGAGTTCCCTTTATATAACCCTAAAACACCCTGACAGCCCACAAAAACGTATCGGGTTTGGGGCGTTTTGGGGGCGTTTCCCAGGGCCTAGCATTCGGACTGCACGACTTCCCTCTCATGCCGCCGGACCTCTGGCGTATTACAAGGCCCTTATTTACAAGAATAGCTAGGATACCAAGTAACCCAAGAATAAAAAGGCCTCTCGTTTTGGTATTGGGTAACTTTATAAGGAACCTAGGACTACAAAAAGGGAATAAGGGTACTTCTGGGCATCCTAGATAGGGTTCCCTTGAAGGCTGCACGTAAAGGGCTCTATAAGGGATGCTATTAAGGGTTCCATGATGTAGGGGCCTGAATTATCAGCATAGGGCTTGGGGGTAGCATATACGATAGATACCATAAGTGACCCTAAGAGGAAAGCACTACTAATTATTCAAGCTTCTGAACCAGAATATTCGGTAATTAATCGGATTTGATTGAGCATTTTGCGGCCTCGTAAGACCCTGACCCTGATCGTCCAAAACTTGCGGGAACCTGAATGACAACAGCCTTTCCGAAAGTCCGCAGCAAACCCCTAAGAAGGGCTCCAACGCGAGCAAGACGTAATCTCAGATCCACAACAGGTTAGGGTTTAGGTCTTAGGGTTAGGGTTTTGAGGTTTAGGGTGCAGGCCGCAGCAGACCTTGCCTGGAAGATGATCAGCAGCACTGTGCACCCATAGGCCGCCACAAAGAACGGGAAAAAGAAGGGCGATGTGAAGTAGGCCTTGGGTTTGGGGTTTATAGGGTTTAGAGTTTAGTAGGCCGGGGGTTTAGGGTCTAGGGTTTTAGGGTTTCGGGTTTAGGGTTTGGGATTTAGTGTTTAGTAGGCCTTGGGTTTTGGGGTTAGGCTTTGGGGTGTGGGGGAACTGCCCTCGTGGTTACAGTAAGCCTGGCGAACTAGATATATGAGTAGGCATACCCCGAAACCCTAAGCCCTAAACCCTAAAATCCACAGACACAACTGAGCCACGAGCCCCGCGCCCCAAACCCTGAATCTGCTCGGAAAGACCTGCTGATGACGAGCCAAGGCGCAACAGCGAAGCCAAAGGCGTAAGCCATCCTCGCTGCTGCGAAACCAACCGAATCTTACCTTTGGTTCGTATAGGGAATGGAGGAATGGGGTATGAGTATTACTGCCATTCTTCCATTCCCTACTAACCGAAGGTAAGGAATAGGATCTTGGGAGATGTGATGGTACAAGTGTAAAGGGACCGCGAGGGACATGGTGAGTGAATAGTGTCTGAAACCTTGCCCTTTGAGAAACCTGATGAGCATCCAACGCGACCCTAGTATAAAACCCGAAAGCCTCTACACACATACATATATATATATATGTATATATATAAACATACATATATATATATATATATATATATACACATATACATATACATATATACATATATATATATATATATATATATATACATATACATATATATATATGTATGTATATATATATAAACTAAATAAACAACTAAAAACAACTATACATATAAGTATATAGATATACACATACATATATATATATATATACACACACTAAAAACAACTAAAAAACAAATATACATATAAGTATATAGATATATACATATATATATATATATACACACATATGTATATATATATATATGAGGTGCTGGGCATCGTTCCCAGCCTCTGGCCCGAATTTACGGTTGCGGGTTTCGGGTTTCGGGCTTGCCGGTGCATGGAGGTCCCTTTCCGTAAAACCTGCAAACTCGCACGCGATTGCCGCAAGAGAGAAACCCTAAGGTATCTGGGTTTCGATCGAAACCCCAGAAGCAAGACCCCCGAAATCCCGAAACCGCTGAACCACGAACACCCAAACCTTAACCCAAGTCGAAAGCCTCTGAACCTGACCGTGCCAAGGATCTGCATAGCTGGCAGCCAAGGGCGATGAGCTTCCAAGTAATCTGCTTCCAACACAACATAGAGAAACCTGTGGAGGAAGGCTTTAGGGTTCGGGTGTAAGGAGTAGGGTTTAGGATTTAGGGTTACTTGTAAGGTTGTAGGATATATCTCCCATATCAGAATGGAGCCCCTGAAGAAGGCAGCATTACACGCTCATTCGCTCATGGCACGATCTCTTTTGGGGGACTCTAAGCCTTGGACAGGGGCGAGGTCTGGGCCTACTCTGTGGTACTAAGACAAAGGGCAGCTCTGCAAAGCCTTGGTAAACAACCCCACCAAGAGCCCCTCCGACATACACAAATCCTGTCCAGAAATAACCTCAACATCTTTGACCCGAAACCCTCGATCGTAGGGGAGCTCATGGGGCTGAAACCGCCTCAGCCGAGAAACACCATGCTGGCGCAAATCATTGCAAGCTCATCTGTTGCCTGCCCCACTGGATGGAGCATTGCATGGAAGGCCAGCGTGCCAACGCCTGCGCATGATGCGGGTAAACTTCATACCTGGAGAATCCTGACGCCTTTAATTTAAGAAAAAAAAAAAAAAAGCGTTTCTGTATAATAGGTATAGTAAATTTTGCTTAGGAGCGTTTTTTGAGAAATAGGGTTTTGGATTCTGGGGATGATTTGTGGGCAGTCGTTTGATCTGATGTCTCGGTCTCTCTTGAGCTTTCCACTTGATGCAAGTTCGATATGACACAATCTCGGTCTTTGGGCAGTATGTCATAATCATCGTTCCGAAGATAGGAAAGGAGCAGTCTAATAATCAAATAAACCATGAGGCTGTAGAGACAGTCCTCTGATTCAGGCAAGGTCATGACAGAAGTTTTATGCAACATGTTCTGTGCTGTCATGCGATGGCTTGCGATCGGAACATTGGTGAAGTGCGCCTCCCCCAAGTGCATTCCGGTTTGTTCATCCTTTGAAGGGAAGATGGATGGAGATCTGCCGAATAATGGGTGATTGGGTCTTGGAGCTTCATTAATTCAATTTGTTTTCTTTCCAGGTACAGTGGCGGCGACCTACGCTGGCAGAGATCTTCCGGTATGAGAAGGCCGGCACTTACCGTAATTCCGGCACAAAGGGAGATTTAGGATAGGTCGGATAGGTTCAGTGGTTTCTGCCATTCTTTTTGAATTGCTCTGGAGGGTCTTGGGCATCTTTGAATTAGAGGGTCTTGGGCATCTTCTCTGTTTGAACATGGATCAGAGTTGCATCAAATTGAGCGCTGTGCCACGGTGCTGCAGCGATTTCGCAGATCTGTAGGCGGATCATAGTCCGTGTGGCCGTGTGAGAAGGGAATCATGGCGGCCGTTGATAAGCCAGGGGACCTGGCACGTATGATCGAAGAGTCGGAACAACTGCGCCGACGCATCTTGGAGAAGCCGGAGCAAGTTCTCACGAGATGGGTCAATGAGCGTGCGGTTGGAGTGGCCAGTGTGGCCGCGATGCGTTTGAATCATCGTGCTCTGGAGGTGGTTGCCACGTGGTGGGTGCAGCGATGTGATCATCCGAAGACAGTACCCATCGATCGAATGCGAGAGGAAGTAAATCATCAGATAGTATAAGATTTGGGCTCTAGCTTTGGTCTTTATCTTTCAACTGAACAGTCGGTGTTCCGGTTCCAACCAGTTGAAATCAAGGTGAGCATTCTTCGCAACAGCTTGGGACTGATTGACGATAGGATCAAAATTCACCTTGATGGAGCCGGCCTCAAAGTCCTCTTCAGTCACGGGCTTCGTCGATTTGCGTCAGGGTCGACAAACCGAGACGCTTGAATTTCCTCTGTTGTTGTTCAAAACAGCAGGGATTTTTCTTTGGGGTCTAGAATAGGCTGGGGTCTATGGCTTCCGGTGAATATGGTTTTAAGGATCGTTGCTTGGATGAGTTCTACGACATCCTCCGGCATGCATGGACTATTCCTGAAGGTGGCTTGCCTCACGATGAGTTGCTAGCCATCGAGGATGGACCTTTGGAGATCCCTGAGGATGACGATGCAGCTGATGGGCTTGCAAGCCACGCAGATGCTGCCATGGAGGAGGGTGAGGAAGAGGCTGGGGATGTGGATGATCCGACGGTTGAGCCTTCGGATCCCTATCTGGAGAAGGCTAAGGAGTTGTTGCCGAAGTCGCCGCAGCTGGATATACATCAGGATGCTCAGGTGGTGAAGGCAAGCTCCGCTGAGAGCTTGGAGCCGAAGACGCCTCCGAAAACTCCGACGCCGGCGCCCGAAGCTCCGAATCCTGTTCCTGCTCTGACTCGTCGGCAGCCGGTGTGCACACCGAAGAGGCTCTTCCAAGAGGAGCCCAGCCCAAGTTCGGATTTGGCTGCAGCTCGAGAGATGATGCGGAAGCAGTTGAGGCAGATTCTGGGGTTCTGTTTTTCCACTTACTGATTACCGTCTAGTATCTTTCGGAATTATAATCCCTGACAGGGCAGAGCTTGCCCGACGGCAAGCAGCAGCAGCGCGCTGCAGCGAGCCGCCGAAAGCTACTGTGTGTACTTCGACTGACATAATACACTACTAGAAGAATAGTTAAGTTAAGACTTCGGTTCCACTTAATTAATTCATTTTCCGAAACGGTAACTATAGGTCCTGATGCTGCTGACACCCTTGACTGGGATGGCTTGGCCCGTGCTGACTCTGCATCTTCTGTTTCATCCAGCCCCAAGTCTTTGGATGAAGCGACCGGTGGAATGATTGGTAGCCCATCCTACGCCCCAGAGGTGACTCCATGCAAAGCAGCGGCTGAGGAGAAGAACGATTCCGCAAAGCCTTCCCAGGTTAGCTATTTAGGAAACAGAGTGAGGTTGTAGTGTTTAGTTTCTTTAGGTTTGGATGAACTTAGACTTAGCCTCGTGCTTGGGTACTGCAAGGCCGAGGCAGTGATGTCGCCGGAGCCGCCTCTTGTGCTTCGGGACCAGCAGCGCAAAGCTGGGGACTTGAAGGATGATATCGCGCTGACCCCAACAAAGCCCAAGAAGGGTAAGGGAAAAGCCAAGGCCAAGGCAAAAGCGAAAGCCAAGGCCAAGGGAAAGGCCAAGAGCGCTCCAAAATCGAAGGCCAAAGCAAAAGCCAAAGCCAAGGCGAAGGCTTTCAAGAATGACGATGATGATGATGATGATGGCGATTCGAAGAGCGTCGTGGACCCTGAGGGAAAGGCATCGGACGGCGAGTGTGCCAGCCCAGTGGCTGCTGAGCGCGGTCGTGGTGGCCGTGGAAGCCGCGGCCGTGGGGGCCGAGGTGGCCGTGGGGGCCGAGGTGGCCGTGCGGGCCGAGGCGGCCGTGGCGGCTCCAGGGTGAAGGTTGAGGCGGGAGCCTTGCAGATCAGCGACGAGGAGACTGCCGGCGAGGAGGTTGAGGACGTCGACGCTGAGTTCGAGCCGCCACCGGTGCTCAAGCGACCAGCTGCTAAGACAGCCGCGAAGTCGAAAGCGAAGGCAAAGGCCAAGGCCAAGGCCAGTGCTGTCGAGGAGGAGCCTGCTACGAAGAAGAGCAAGCGAACTACTTTCGCTGGTCGCCGAATCGGCAAGGGGGAGCTTGCGAGGCACCGCTTCCTATCCGTGCAGGAGATCTTCGATTCCATGATCGCTCCCAAGCTTAGGTTCCCTTCCCAGAGCGAGGCCATTTTACTTGAAGGGTGTTGTTTCAATTATTAAGGTTCTGGTTTCCTGCTTACGAAAGAATAGCGGTTTTTTGAAGGGCACCGGCTTCAGTTGGAAGTGGCTAGGGTTTGATTCCTTGTGCAGGAAGTCTACTGGGATATGGTCTACGGCGACCTTCTCAGCATGGAGAACCCTTCCCGGGCCAAATACGATCGAGTCTGCCGAGCTGCGGCTACAAAGTTCTTCAACAGTGACTAGACTCAGAATTAGGATTAAATCAAAACCTAGGACCTGTATAACCCTAAGAGCCTTCAGCCCTAAAACCTAAAGCCCATCGATAATTCTTCGAGACGAAGCTGGAACCCTAGAAGTTGAGACCCTTGCATAAACCCCTGTATACTACCCGTAGCTCTAGGACCTAAAACCCTAAGAGTTTCCGAGTTGCTGTTACCCACCCTGAAGGTAAGGCCTGTGCCGATGCTGAGAAAGTGTGAGTGCATCAACATCAGCACTAAAGGTGCTGGTAACAGATCTGGGATGGAACCTAGATCGACTTTTGTTCGGCTGAGCATTACCGATTAGACAGGTCTGGGATAGATCGAGTGAGCAGCTTCGAGAAACTATCCCCCGAAACTCTAAAATCACGACAAGCCAAAACCCTTAGCCCCTTAACCTGCACCCTAAAGCTATGTTGGCTTCCGAATCATTGTGTCGTGCTCAAAGATGCTCTGTGATCGAAAACCTGAGTCCTGTATTCGGTCGTGATTTGGGAAGTTCCAAGGTGCCTGGGGAGTAACGGTGGCACTTGCAGCCAGTCCAAAAAAGCTTTCTGATTGCCTGAGAGCTCAAGCACATCCTTTTTAAGCAACAGCTGACTCATCGGATCCCTGCTGTGTGCAGGTGTGATGAACTTCTTGGCGTCCCGTGGCTTCTACAAGGCGTGCCCGGGATATCCTGGCTCGATTTGGAAAGGGCGCAGATGGGATTCACACTTGCTTTCAGTTCAGAATGCAGCAAGCATGCATGCCATGAGACTTGCCATTCTGGCTGTTTCTATGTTGTCGCTGCTTCTCAGTGCAGGGATCAAGACAGGAGTTTCGGAGCACATGTCTGCTGATGCCTACATGCAACCAAACCCTAAACACTAAGGCTCAATCGTATGCAAGACCTGAACCCCGTAGGTCCTGAGTTCACTTCCCAGTGTCTTTTGAGTGCAGCTTCTAGCTGTGCATGCCCCAAACATGTACGGACTAGTGGTGACCCTGCCCTCGTACTTTCAAAGCTCTTTGGGGTCATCATGAACCGTGACGAAATCGACCTGGTCCTTCGTCGGCTCTTGGCCATAGGCGCCCCAGTCGAGTCTTGGCCCAGCATCGATTACCTCGTCATGTTATCAGTTAGCAACAGTGAAGTTACGTGACCTTTGGTACTCTTCAGGACTTTGTAGTCTTGCTCTACTGTGCTCACCTGGACTTCGTCGATTTCAAGAGGCGTCATTGGGATATTCTGGACTTTTTTGCAGGCTCATGCAAGGTGTCGAGAATGGCTTCGATCTTAGGGTACCATGCTGCCGCCTACGATATCAGCTTGTGTCCTCGCAAAAAAAAAACGCAGAAGCATTTGGCGTCCTTCGCCAGCGCCTATGGATGTGAATTCAGACGTTGGGTTCACGTGCCCAAGCTAGAATTAAGGTCGGTCGCCTGGTCTGTGTCAAACTACTCCAAAATAATAATTAAGCTGACCCTGCTTAGCTACGTACCACATAAGCCTCATCCCAGGCTGGCCTGTATACTGGTGCTCCAGGCCAACTTCCGAGGTGCACTCGCTGTTCTAGGAACGGTTTGTGCCTCCTGGGTACTGACTTCACGTGGCTCTACCCAGCGTGATGCGTTGGCGACTCCTGGGAACACGGAGCACCCAAGTGTACGCGCCGGTAACCTTATGGTTGCCAGGACTTACTACACTGTCCTATTCTATCCAGGTAACATTAGGATTCTGGTGTGATCTCCTGGGTGCTAGATTCGGTGTTTGTGTGATTAATGTTATAAACCCCAACCCCTTGCAGGACGTCGCTGTTGCTGCTTCTATTGGGTTGCATGGAGGCTATCTTCTTGGTGGAGAACCCGAGCTCAACCTTGATGTTTGACTACCCCAAGTTCAGGGAGGCTCTGCTACTGTTGAAGCGCGCTGGACAGTCCGTCTCTCTGCTAAATCTCAAAGCCAAAAGCCTCAACCCTAAACCAAAAACCCAAACCCCAACTAAACCGTAGAAGCTTGTGCTGCTAGGAGACCCAGGACGACCCAGAGGCTCCATAGACAAACCAGTAGCCAAACACATCAAGGTTGCAATCCAAGATCGCAGATCCGAGTCCTTAGTTGTGCATAATCAATTCCTAGAAAGCTGTTCCCAGCCAAGGTCTATCGCATCAACTTCTGGATGAAGCACTTCGGGTCACCTACTTTGAAGCGCAGCTCCGTCATCAGCAATTCAAAAGTATACAGCTGGCTTGATCGTGGGGAACTTCAGCGACGTTCCACAAGGTGTCGGTTTGCAACAGTTGATCGTTATCGTGACAAGAACAACCAAATGAAGTTCAAGGGCCGGCCAGAGCTGAAGTCCACGCAGAAGCTCGGCCATCTGAGTTAGGTGTAGAAAAGCAAGCCCCCCGGAGCAAACCACCAAAAGCCTTCATCCCAGGACCTACCCCACGCTCTTCGTCAAGGCTCTGCTGCGGCTCTTCCCGAAGGCCTTTGCAGAGCATGCCCAGTTCACGGCGCAGGCTACAGCGCAGAGTGAAGACGAATCGGCTTAACCTTGGTTTCTTTAGCGTCTTACAGTCAGTGTTAGGGTTGCGGTTTTTCTTTAGGAGCGAAAAGCACAGAAGATGTGGAGCTGGGCGGGCTCTGGGGTCAGACTGCTTTCCACGCAGATGTATAGCTATATATCGAGAAGTGTACCAAGCCAAAAACCCGAAATCCTAAACTTTCTCAAACCCAAATCCTAAACTTACTCCAACCCAAATCCTAAACTTTCTCAAACCCCAAAACCTAAACTTTCTCAAACCCCAATCGGACAGACCCTAGAGTCTTAAATTCCATCAAAGCCAAGCCGGTCGGTGCCCGCAGCCCACAAGTTTCGTCTTGTCCCTCAAAGCAAGGAGCCCCAAACCCCTCTAACCCCTCTAAACCTCTATAGTCTATATAGCCCTAAACCACCAGACCCCGAACCCTTCCTTGCATCCAGGTGGATATGGAGACGGCAGTCACGGACATGATGATGGCAGCCCAGTGGAGCAGCTGGGAGGACGCCGCCGTCGTCGAGCCTCTCAGGTATGTTCTGGGTTCCAAGCATCTGAAGATTGAGCCAGGGGCCCGTGAGTTGTATGCCGAAGCGAAACGGCAGATTACATACTCCTAGTAGTAGAATACTGCTAGAAGCGTTTTTGGTTGGCTTTTGCAGTTCAGATCGACCAAAGTGTGCTTAAGAGGTTTCGGGTGCAGGCGTTATTGTGCGTTCTTTTAGCGTTATTTCGCGTTCAAAAGGCGTTATTTGCCGTTATCGCTGTTTTGGGCTACTTTTGACATTCCCGAAGTGGCAAAGTGGGCTCCGCAAATAGGGTTTATATACTTTTCAAACAGCAAGCGGGTCCTGGAACTTGCCATAAGGGATAATTCTGTGTTTGTGCTGGCCCATGCACAGACCGGGCCAGCGATTTCAAACACCCTGTGCTTCGGGAATCAGCTGCTGTATGCCATGCATCAAAAGTCCTTCGGCAGAATGCATTACATGTTCAGTGCCGATGCTATGGAGAGCATAAGTTCATGCTGCTTCTTCACAAGCCTATACGTTCCAATTGTGGCCTCGCCTTCTCAAGCCCCTCTTGCTTCCCAGTTAGGACAATGGTTGTCATAATGGGATCAAATGGAGTTTGGGTTGTCTGAAGTCCGGGTTACAATCTTACATCGGTTCGATTCAGGGATCTTCTGTTCTATCGAGAGGGTAGCTTGCTTGCTTCCGTAACCATGGGAGACATGTCGAAGGCCAAGCCCAAATCCTGTCCTTCTAGAACCTGGTCGAGCTCTACCCTCCAAGCCGGCTTGCTGGCTGTATCCCAGAACCATGACAACATGATGGATTTATCCAAGCTATCGAACGAGGAGCTCCAAGAACGACTCCAAGCGCCAAGTCTTCATTCAAATATAAAACCCATCACCCTTATAAGTCGTATAACCCCAAACACTACACCCTAAGCCTTCAACTGAGACCTCCAAGAAAAACCTTCCGAAACCCTTTTCCCATGCCTTGGATGAGATGGGAGCAGAGGGGCTGCCACGCCGCTCCTTGTCACCGGGGAAACTGGAGACCCTGTTGGATTCCCCAAGAGCTTCGGGGAAGGAGAGCCAAAGCCAGGCCCCTGAGCCCGCCGAAGGCCTCGTCCCGACTCCTCCCCGAAAGGTCCCAGAACCGCTCCGGACTCCTCCGCGAAAGGTCCCAGAACCGCTCCCGACTCCTCCCCCAAAGGTCCCAGAACCACTCCCGACTCCTCCCCCAAAGGTCCCAGAACCACTCCCGACTCCTCCCCCAAAGGTCCCAGAACCGAAGCCAGCCACGCCCTGCCACGGCAAAGCAACCCCAAGCATATTGGAGCCACCTCTCATAGAAATTGGGACCCAGACTCAGACACCGCCTCGGAAAGTGAATGAAGCCCCAGTGCCAAGCCCGAACACCAAGAAGCCTACGAGTGCGAGCGCCGAGAAAGCTATGAGCCCCGTTCCCAAGCACATTTCCACTCTGGCAAAGACGGTTCGGAAGACGCCGAAGGGCAAAACTTTGACGGACGAGGATATCCTTGCTTCAGTTCCGGACTTGCAGGACAAGAGTGCGCCGGAGCCGGAGCTTGGCCGTCCGCAAATCAGCGCACAAGCTATCCGAATGAGATCCCAGCGAATATTTAAACGAAGAACCAACGGCAGCCTAAAGGTTTCGGAAGAAATCTTTAGTGAGTGGCACGGTCGTGGAGCCAGGCGAAATATGCTTGAAGAGATATTTTTGCAAGTGGGTTACGACCCTGCAACTAGGCCTATTGTGCTGATCTCACTTGATTCGTCGATGTCGGGAAGCAAACATCTACCTAAATTCATAGCAAACCTAGCCTCCATGCTTCGACCCAACCCAAGGCAACCTTCATCTCAGAGGTGGAAGTCATCAGGGCAGAGATGCTGGAGAACGAAGTAGTCATTGAGGGGGAGTATGCCAGCAGCGAAACGATGAGATCTTGGGGGTTTTCTGAGCTGTCTATCTGCAATAAATGCAATCTGAGTGCACACTACGCCTTCATATAACGGGGTCTTGCAGAACCATCTATGTGAGGCAAAGGATCGAGGCCATCAAAGCCCATTGCCGCACGAACCCCAAAGAATTGATGAGGACTGCTGACTGTCTAAGTTCACGTCTGTCCTATACCCCAAATAACCCACGCTAGGAGAGATCGCTACGAACACACGATGCTCTACTATGTCGAGCGGACGATAAAGGGCACCGTGAGGTCGGAAGCTTATTCTGTGAGCACTAGCTAAGCAGGGTTCCTCTATGTCAAGTTAATCATGCCTACAGTAATCCCCAAGAAGCTAAGCCCCTCAGGAAGAAGTCCTCCATATCGATGACAAAGAGGGCCAGATGGACGGAGCAGGGCCTGAAAGGCATGGGTATGGATGCCCCAGCGATGGGGGATGCCGCGGGAGGCCACCCCGCTCTCTAGCTTATCATTGTAACTTATGATCCCTAAACCCACGAACCTGACAACCGCGCCCCCTTACCTCCGAACGCCCACACAGTGGACAACCAACAACTGCTGATGTTTCCTCCCTAATGAGTCCAGCCCCTTGAACCCTTTAGCCTCGACAAAAGGAAAAAACTGAAGCCCCAAAGTTAGCACGATCACGTAACCCGAAGTTCGAAACCCTTCCGTTGAAGCGCTTGCAGAAGTGCGTGGGGAGAGGGCGGGGGGCCGATGAAGTAGTTGGGGTTTTCAGGGGGTTAGAGGATTTCGGCAACAGCTTTTGGTGTACACCTACGTCCGGGATCTAAACTAAAGCTACCACACCGGCCCAAACCGATTAAACCTTAAGCCTTAACCCGAGCCCTAAGCTAGTATAGGGTTTTGGCTACCTACCACAAGGTGTCGAGGAAGGCGCCCCGGATGGTGACGAGCAGGACTTTGCTCAAACGGCTAGGAAGAAGCTCGGGATTCCGGAGTATGACCCCAATGCGTCCCTGTTGTCGAGCCTGCCGAAGATCCTGCTACTAGACTTAAACTCCTATATAATTCCTTCGGTTCGGGGTCTAATTCTGGAGCAGGGTTGCTATTTGTTTCGTGGTTTGAGCAAAATCACACCTGCAACTTTTGCAATCGTGGAGCCTCGTACATTCTTATCGATCCTCCAGAAGGACTGCCCACCTATATATCACAGCCGTAAACCCCCAACAGCCCAGGACATCTTTGGGAAAGCGGACCAAGATCATCGAGAAGATGATTGAGCGCTTGGAAACCGAGACGAAGCCCACCAAGATCCAGGAAGCGTGGCTTTGCTCAACTAGATAGCAATCTTACAGCAGTGGTGCGGCAACTGGTCTACACATGCAGTCTTTGTTCGGTCTCACAAGATGAATGTCATCTTGCCTGGAAGCCCAAACCCGAGAACTCCTCGAACCCTAAACCCGGAAAAAGACCCTCTAGAACCTTAAGTCTCCTATGCATCCCCGACACGCGACCTTAGGTTCCTGAAGCAGTGCCAGGACCTCAATCGGGAGCTGAGCGATGGCATCACAAAGCTCAGCGATGCTTACTCACAGAAGGTGGTTACGGGGCTTACGAAGGTGAATCTCGCCTCAACTCTGCCAGCAAGCCTCCAAACTATTTTTTAATCGTTGTCAAGTAGCCGAAGACCGTGGCATCAGAGGCAAGAGCAGCCACTCATCAAGAGCATCGATGAGCTTATCGGAGTGCCAGCACCTTATGTAGCAGATGTTCTGGGCTGCATGCTACTTAGTTCCGACAATCATATACTCCTAAGCTCGATCGCTGTCTCAGGGCTACCACATCGCTGTCTTTGGAGACACGTGCCAGGCTAGCAATTATTGTGCAACTTCAGCACAGCAATGTTCCATAATTGAGCATCCCCTGAAAGAAGCGCGAGTCTGCTGGAAAAAAAAAGCCCCGAAAAAACGCCAAGCCCAAGATGAAGGCCAAGGCGTCAAGGTGAAGGAAGAGAAGAGCTCTCCCCAAGGGAAGCCTGGCAGTGGCAAGGGTGCCGGCAAGCGGAAGCGTAGCTAGGAGTTTTCTGATCACATGGAAGTGATTCCCTACAGGCTGCCCTGCAAGCTTATAGCAAGTTTGAGTGGCAAGGCCCAAGTTTTGGAGTTATGTAGGTTTGGGCGCTCGGAACCGTAAGATCTTTGAGAGCCCGATGAACAAGTGCCCCTGGGGGGGCCACTGACGTGCGGGAATCTTGCCGCAGAAAAGCCAGGACCGTGGTGCAAGACTCAGGGCACTGCTTGGTTGGAGTGCTGCTAAAGCATGCATTTCTCGAATTTATATATAATCAAACTCCTTCTTGCCAGGTCCTGAATCGATTGAACCAGACCGACTTGCCGAAACTTTTGCTGAAGCCTATGCTGATTGTGCAGCTTGTCCTGTAAGTTGTGCAGTCGCCACCCACACCCACACAATACAATATTAGTACGAAGAAACCCGACCATTCCCCTAACTTAATACCCCTGCCTACACTCCAAAGTGTCGGCACGCAGAGAAATTCCCTCCCGTAGCTTAAACTGATGTCTTAAGGTACCAGCTACGACTCTGTCGAGCCTCACAGCTGCAGCTACCGTGGCTGATTCGGGCCTTGGCCGGGCTGTTCCAGCAGGGGCGGAGGCAAATGCATCGAGGAATGCCCGAGCTTTCATCTATCGATGGGGTATGGTCTGGAAGGTTCCTATTCGTGTCTTCCATTATCATAATGATGATGGGGTCGATCTGGAGGTTCCGTACATCTCGCCACTGGACTACACACAGTTCTTACTTGAGCGAGCTCCTGAACTACTTTTCGGTGGTCTAGGTATTGTGGAAGGTCAGAAGATGCTCGACTCCTTTTGGGCTTCTTATCGACAAACACACAAGACGCATGAAGTGTTCCAGGAGCATTCAGGATGCACGTCACGGGTCATCCCATTTTGTTTCCACGGAGATGAAGGCCGGGGTCTCAAGAAAACAAACACTTGCATCATGATGCTCGAGGCGATCTTCGGTTTGAGCACTGCAGAAAATATTCAGTGCAGAACACACTACGCCTCTTGTCACTGCTGCTCGGAGATGGGCCTGGATCTGGAGGCTCGTTGCAAGACCCAGGCTGGGAAGCATGACACAGCTCCTGCTTCTGCATTTCAAGAAATCAATTTGCAACATCATTCATTCCTGACGAAGTTTGTGCTGTTCGCACTCCCACGTGTTTTCTTCAAGCAAAAGAACTTGTTTGAATTGTTGATACGACAAATATCGGCAGAACTACGGCAGCTTTTTTTCGAGGGAGTATATGCACGGGGAATGTATTGGTTTGGCGCTATCATTGGCCTGAAAGGAGATTTAGCTTGGTACCATAAGATCGGGAAGCTCACTAGATGTTATAGACATCTAGCACCGGATTCTGCCTCCTGCCACGTTTGTGGTGCTGGAACAAACGACCAGCCATTCGAGGATATTCGGCGAAACCTTGCATGGCGCAGGAGCTTGTACACACAGCGACCGTGGTCGAGTGACGACCCGCCTATGTTCGACAGAATACCATTCGACCGCAATGCTCCAGAGAAGATCCTGCGGCGGGATTTTTTCCATTGCAGCAAGATTGGAACGTTTCGAGATTTCATTGGTTCCTCCCTCCTCTTGATCATCCAGTTTGGCTTTTTCCATGAGGATGCTGGGCCAAATAACCGGTCGGTGCTTCTACAACGGGCTTTTGGCCATTTCCGTTTATTCTGCTCTTCGCAAGGCAAGCATCCGGCCATGCATTCTTTCACAAAAGACAATTTCAATTGTTCGACTTCGAAGAAATACCCTTGGTGCAAAACCAAGGGCAGTGACACAATGCTGCTGATCGATTGGCTACAGTATCTTAGCCGGTCGTGTTTGATGGATCCGAAGAAGGATGAGTACATCTTTTTTTTGCAGCTAATCAATCGGACTGCAAAAGCTGGCACTTCTTGGGCTAAGTGCCTCTACAAGCATGGACTATGGCTGTCTAGGAAATGTGCTTTGGCCCTGGCCGAAGAAGGGTATCAATTCTTGAAAGGTTACAACACTCTCGCTCATGCCTGCTTGAACTCAGCCCTCATCGAAGACCTGCCTTTCAGAGGCTACGGCATGAAGCCCAAGCTGCACCTTTTGTTCCACGACATTCATGAAGTTTGGGAATGGCTATCTGATCCGACCATTACAGCAATTCCAAATCCATTGATTTATGGATGTGAGGCCAACGAAGATGTGGTGGGCAAGGTCTCTCGAGTGATTCGTCGAATACACCAGAAGCAAGCCGCTCGCTCTGCCCTGGAACGAATTCTAATGAAGATGAAGGCGCTCCACAGAAGATTTATGAATGGTGAGAAACAGAATCTATCTCGAAAGAGAAAGAGGGATTTGAGTGCCAGGCCATGAGCCGAAGAAGTTCGCGAAGTCCATGGCGATGCGAAAGACTTCAGTCTTCTCTGGGAAGGGGAGGGCTTATGGTGTGCTTGAGGATTTGTTAGATAAGACCTCTGGCTTCGCTGTTCTCCTTGATGCCTAAAGCAAAGACAAAGCCACTTCGATTCCTATGTACAACTTATGAAACCTTATGAAGTTCGCTGAAAACCCAAGGCCCATAATGTATGCAAGCAGACATCGCCCGACACCCTCCTGAAGCCAAATAGAGCCACTGTTTGCCGAAGCAAGTACTCTTATCGAACACCCCAACAACCTCCCTAAACTCGCCAGAGACACAACGGCGTTTATTCCAGGCAGCGCCTTTTTATTTATACAGCGGCGGAATTATGTATTACTCCACTCAACGCCTTTTATTATTGCCCCCACGAGGGTCCAGGTATTAGAGGAGTCCTGAAATTTCGAAATGGTATTAACTACATATGTTGAGCTTCAACCATAACGATTGTACGTAAGAGACACTGTTAATTACTAATTCTTCGCACTTCCACATTCATGAAGTCATAATCCCAAGCCCGGGTGCCCGGCATCTCCAAGCCCCAAAGCCCTGAGCCCTTGAAACCCCCCAAAGCCGAAAACCCTGAACTGGACTCCCAGAAAGCCATTATCGTGAGCTCGCAATTTGGGCCCATGAAACCTAAGCTCCAACCCACCTAAACCCCCTAACTACCCTCCAGTACCACTATGGGCTATTAGACCCTAAAGATCCCTATTAGGACCCTATTAAGGGTAGATCAAGGCACCCAGTAGCCCATAGTGGTAAGTATGCCACAACTACCCTCTATGGCGGACCAGAGGGGCCTCCTAAACACCGCAAAGAGGGCTCTCAATGACGAGGCTAGGGTTCACTGAGGTAGATGACACGGTAGTCATACACGGCGGATAGCATAGAGAACTACTAACCATTCCGCACCTGTGTACAAATAGGCCCCATTCACCCTAAACCACAACATGGATCCTAAACCCCTGAACCCTAGTCCGGCGCCTACCGCGCCAATGCCGACCCAACAGAGGTAAAAGCGGAGCTCCAGGCCATAGCTCACGCAGAGGTAGAGACCCCAGACGGAGACCTTTGGGATCTCTTTTTGGGGTTCTATACTTACCTTAAACCACCAAAAACCTACCATTTTTTGTAGGTTCGCATGCCCTAAAACAGAATTTCGAGGGACCCTACCGCAAAAGCAGGTTTTGGTAGTTTCAGGTGGGCTTCTTGAAGGGTTTAGGGTTTCGGGAAACCTTTGGTTCCTATGGCGTTCTATAGAGTTCTTGAAGGGTTTTCAGACGCATAACAAGACTTCTTACAGACTCACCGGGGTTCATAAATTTGTACATAAATATCGAGCGAGCACTTGTTGTCTGCATGTTCTGGATGTTTGTTTTGGGAGGAAATCTGCGTAGGGTTGCAAGTTTGGAGTTTCTCGGGGTTTGGGGCTTATGGTATTTGAAGGCTTTGAGGGTTTCGGGTTCAGAAGTTCTGCAAGTTGCGGTCTAGAGGTGTGGCGGCAAATGCTTGCTGACTTGCTTATTGGGTCTGGGGCTTTGGGGCTTGCCTAAGACCTAGCAGAACCAACGTATCTTACAAAAAAGAAACTACCAACACATTTATCTTGCGGGGTTGCGGCTCTTCTGGCCGTTGCACCGACGACTCAAACGACAGTTTGAAGGACTTGACAACGAAATCCTCATCCATAAATAAGGCAGATGGCTGAAGCATACAAAACTCGAAACCCGAGGCCCCTAAAGCCAAAACCCAGAGCATCAAGGTGAGGCACGGCCACCATTGGCACGGCAGTCAGCGTATTGAAGAACTCAGCAACATAAGGGGTGTGGGCGTAGTTGGCCTCACCTTCGCTGTGCTGCAGCTGCTTCCCGGTGCCACAGGCTTCTGAAATCGAGATCTCCACCCTAAACCCTGAGTAAACCCGAGTCGAATAACAGCTACGCAAGAATGCAGGGCTCCTTTTCGCGTTACATGCCAGTATCCTAGCGGGGAACAAATCTTAGAGATTATACAAGGACTAAGGCACGGCCACCTACTCACTACTACATTACTTGTTGGTTCGGCTTCTGTGACTGAAAACTCTGGAGATGTCGGTGTGCAACACGGACGCTGCAACAAAACATTAACTCCAGAAAGGGCTACTAAGATCCTAGTAAGAGCCCCGCAAGGCCATTAAAGAACCGTGAGCCCAAACCCACCTAGGACCCTAAACCCCTGAACTCCTACACCGTAAACCCCTAAACCACCAAACCCCAAACCCTCTACACAGAGCCAAGCGGCACCAGTCGACGATACTCGTCGGCAGGCCCCAGAAAGGATCCGGATGGAGGCTTAACACCTCGATGGGCCTGGAAGCCAGGCGGCTCAGGGCCAAAAGAGGGGGCCTGAAGAGTTTGATCCGGGTTTGGGTATTTCGAGAGAGGGGAAGAGAGAGAGAGAGAGAGAGAGAGAGAGAGAGAGAGAGAGAGAGAGAGAGATAAAAGATAGTTAAACAGATACATATACGTACATATACATATATATATATATATATACATACAGACACGCACATACAAATACACATCCGCATACATGTACATGCACATGCACGCGGACATATACCTTTACATATACATATACATGTGTGTGTATATGTATATGTGTATATATATATATATATATATATATATACATGTATACATTTTGGCAGAAGTGGGCTAGGGTTTGGGGTCTAGCCTTAGAGTTTGAGGGTGGGGTTTAGGTTTGCGGGTCTATGGATGGTTGGGGGTTACGTGGGCTTCGGGCTTCCCCACCAGGCCTCCGGTAGAAGGGATCACGTGGCACCATCTGCTTTGATCTGATGCACTTGCGACCTCCACAGCCTCAACTTGAGCGCTTCTCCCAGAGATCAGCCTTAAAGACGACATGAACCCTAAAAAAGTTGAAGGTTCATATACCATATAGGGGCTCATAGTATGGGGGTATAAGGATGCTTGTTTTGAGGGTCATTTGGTCCTTAAGGAGCTGAGAAGTGAAGCTCATGGTCTCCGACGGTTCAGTCAAAAACTGCAAATCCCCAAAACCGCTTTTTTCGGGGATGGAAATCCTACTGTAGGGGCCTTAATACTTTCCTATGCTGTTCTGGGGGTTCCCTATTATGAACATAGTACAACCTATTCTAATTGTTAAAGCCCCTAAAAAACCCTGGAAGTGCAGCTTTTGGGGGTGAAGGTTTAGATGAGTCCTGCATAGGGCTACGGAATTGAATGCGAAGGAGCCAACTCAGCCGAAATGGCTGCAAGCAGTGACCGAGGAGGGTCGAGAGCAAAGCCACATGGACACTGAAACCCCTGCGACAAGCGCCTCAAACCCTGCAGTGCAGAGGTACAAGCCTGCAGACTTCTGGATGAATCGAAGGCAGATCGGAATTGCAGGCCGTTTAACTCCCCAGTCCCCCCACCCCCCAGCAAAGCAACGAAACCATATAGGCAAGATTAGAACAAGGCTTTCGTGTAAAAAAAGTATAGGGACGTGCGGCGACAAGGAGATAATGTCTGTAGGGTTTAGTGTTGATGCTAAAGACTGAGAGTGAAACCTCTGAGTTTGAAAACATAAGCCTTGAACATACCGTGAGTTCGTCTACACCGAGTCATAAACATTGCAATTGTCGGCACCCCTAGGTTGTGCGGATTACAGAACCTGAGGCTCTGAACCCAAGAAACCCAGCTCGAAACTACAACGGACCACAGCCTATTCTCTGGCACTGGTCTGAACAATAGTGTGCCCTAGAGCCCCTAAAGCTTGAACGTTTGCTGGCCCTGTAAACACCTGACTTAACGCTCAAAGCACTGCTGCAGTCTTCGTCGTCGCATTGAGTTTACTGACCCTGAACCCCTGCACCAAGGAGGCTCTTGATTGTGCCTGTGGGGTCCATCCCATCTCTTCCATCAGGCGTTTTGCACCTGTGGGATGTTGCGGGCTTCATGTCGCGAGACAGGGGCCACAGTAGGGTTTCAGGCCGTTGACTCTGGGGATTGGGTCGTAAGGGCTTTAACAAGTTTATACAGGTGTGTCTTTTTATTTGTGGTTGAGGTTGTGGTGGTGGGAATCGAGGAACGACCATTCGCGGTGTCTTGTTCGAGAACCAAACACAAGTCCTGCACCTGGAAACATACGGCTCAGGCACAGAACCACCTCTGAATCGTGAATCCTCCCATTCAAGTGGGAACAACGAATCCCCAGATGACCCTTGCCCAACCAAACTCCTAAACTCCGAATCCTTCACCCTAGACCCTAATCCGTAAGCGATACAATCCCCACACCCTGAATCGTAATCCCTAAGCCCTCTATAATCCCAAAGCCCTGAACCCCAAGCCGTACTCCATGAATCCCAATCCCTATAAGCCCCATCCCTATAAACCACAAACCCAAATCCCTAACCCCTAACCCTGAAACCCCTACAGCCCTAAGGCCCTAAACCCTATAATCCCCACACCCTGAATCGTAATAAACCCTTAAACCCCTAAAGCCCTAAACCCCAAACCCTACAGTCCTAAACCCCTAAACCCCTGAACCCTGAGCCCTATAAACCCCAAGAGACTGCCGTCTGCCTGCGGCAAGTTGGGCTTTCTCCTCGTCCGGTGGCTCCTGTGTCTTAGAGCGGTTTAGGGGTTTAAGGCTTTAGGGTTTAGGGTTTCGGGCTTTTAGGGATCTAGGGTTTAGAGCTTGGGGCTTTTAGGGTTTAGGGTTTGGGTGTTTGAGGGCTTTGTTCGGGTTTAAAGTCTAGGGTTTAGAGGTGTGTGGGTTTAGTAGGGTAGTGAGATGACGACACGAATCTGTTCCTGGCTGCTTGCAAAATGTTGTGGATCTTGTCGTTGCGAGCATTGCCATATTCGAACGACTATCGTTGCGGATTCTGTGGGGGCTCCCTCCTAGTAGGATGATGGTTCTGACTTTGCCGACTGACATGACGGTGATGATGAGAACCTGGCTAAGTTGCTGTTGTCGTACGGTTTAAGTTTAAGCATTTATGGTTCCAGCGTTTTTTTTTTTTTGTTGTTGTCCTTCTTGTTGTTGTCCAGGATGGCAGCGACAACGACAATCACGAGTGTGTTGACTGCTAATAGCACGAAGGCAAGGCCTACTTACCTTTAACTAAGAATGGCAATCGTAAGGCGACCAGAAGGCTATAACTCTACGAAGTTAATCAAAAGAGCGAGTAGTTCTTAGGCATAACGTAGAATGATAACCTTACACCCAACAGCGACAACCCCTAGTTCATGAACCCTAGTGGCGTAGGAACATGTGTGTTCTGCGGCGCACCCACATGCTAAGCCCTGCTCCCGAAAAGCCTTCACCACATTCCCAAGCCCTACACCTCAAAGCCTACACCATAAAAGCCCCCAACAAAAATAAATCTGAGGCCCTACATCCCTCCTCAGAGCTCGCTCGTGTGGAGGCGGAAGCATCGCTACCGTCTCCACAAGCCGGGGTCTGCGGCCTCAAGCGATCACATGGGAGCCCGGAACCCCTCAATCAAAGAACATGACCTAAACTATACACAGAGGCTGAGTACAATAGAACCAAAAAAGCTAAACCTGTCCAATTATTTACAAATTATGGTAGGATTATATGGACCGCTCAGCTTCCAAGTATGTGGGACTTGATCTGACTTGAGGGGATATTGTGACTTGATTGATTCGGCTGAGGCTGATCTTAGAGGGGGGATGTTACAGTCGGGCTTTACGGTTTTAGGGTTTCGGCTTTCGGAAGGTTTAAGTTTAAGGCTTCGGATATTCTTTATTGAGGCTTTGAAGAGTATGGTTCTTACAGGCTGCCTTGCGAGGCTGAATTCGCTGAACGTGCCTTTTTTTTTTTGGGGGGGGGGGGCCACGATGCTCGGGAAGTGGCTTAAGACCGACACACACACACAGACAGACACACGCAGCGATCGAACTCATAGAATTCACAGAAACCAGCTCGCTCTGGAAGTCTTGGGGCTTTAGGGCTAATGGGCTGTTGGGGCTTAGGACTGCCATAGGGGACTCCAGGTGGCCACTGCTTGTTGAAATGCTTGCTGATGATGACACTTCTCCTGAAACGCAACCTAAACTTTGAAAACTCAAACCTATGACACCGCTGTCCCCGAGCGTGTTCAACCACCGGCCACGTAATCCCATAGATAGCAAGAAAACCGAGACAGGCTGAGGTCTCGACGATGCACTCGCTGCTGCCGGCGTCTCCTGGCACGCAAAGGGATGAAGACAGGTAACAGGGCCCAAAAAAAACACATAAGCAAAAAACAGGATAGGGATATCCCATATAAACCCCCTTATAAGGAAGCCCAATAGGGTCGGGTCCCTAAAGTAATTGAAAAAGGCTTGAACCACGGTTGCAGCTGCATAGTTGGGACAGACTTCAAGCATGAAAGGAAGTTCTTGCGATTGTTCAGGATCCTAAAAAAGATGCCAGTGTTTAGGGGTTCAGGGTTTAGGGTTGCAGTGGGGTTTATAGTTCGTACCATTTCATTGTGAAGTTGAAGAAGCTATGCTGCAAAGCCCTGAACACCAAGCCATGGAGCCCTATTTCTGAACGCTAAACCCTCAGCCCTCTCAACCCGTAGAAAACCCGAAGCCCTAAACCCTAAATCCCTGAACCCCTAAATCTAAAAACCCTAAAAGCCCTCATCCCCAAACCCTAAACCTCCGTCCTCGCACTCGCGGCTGGAGGAGGACGCCTGGCCCCGGGACAGCTGTGCCGGCGCCGGGGGAGGTTCGACCTGCGTGGGGGGAGTGTGGGTAGGGTTTAGGGGTTAAGGGTTTAGGGGTTTAGGGTTTAGGGGTTCAAGGGTTCAGGCGTTTAGGGTTAAGGGGTTTAGGGTTCAGGGTTTGGGGTTTAGGGTTTGGGGTTTAGGGGTTTAGGGGTTTAGGGCGGGGGAGTGTGGCCGGCACTGGGGGTGTGAAATTTTTGGTGGGGATTTGCGGTTGGGGGGTTAAGGGTTGGGGCCGAGAGAAACGGAGCTTAGATTTGTTCACACTGGCAGATTGAAGTTGATTCAAGTTTCTCTTTGGATTTGGTTTGGGACATGCTCCCACGCAGCCCAACCTAAACAAATCTAGCATATGCACGCCATTACCCCCGTGAATGCAAGCCCCAAGCTGTAATCCCCATTTCTTCTGTCCATTTCTTCTGTCAAGAACCGCTAGACCAAAGCAATTGAATTTCTACAACAGCAAACACTCTTGTCTCGCCCAAGTGCATCGAGGCCCGAACTACAAAAAGCCCGACTCTGCTGAAGGACAAGACCCTGCGTTACCTACACGACTTGGAGGTTAGGGGTACTGATCACCTAACTGCAACTGCAGTTATGACTCATCATAAGTCCCCCTAAGCCACTTATTCGGGTATCAGGACCGTTGGTAATTTCTAGCTTAAAAGTACCTGGAACCTGCGAGTAAAGAACCTGAAGGTCTAAACTCGACTGCTGATTCTGGACGATGCAGGCTCTGCGTCCACAAGAGACACAGCACATTTTTGTTCGCACGGCCGCAGCGTATCTTTGCGTGGCTCAAGTCCCTGCCAGTATAACTTGCACTGTTCCGCAGCTCAGAACAGGGCGAACCTTAGGTGTTGGGTCGTGTTCTGATTTCGGTTGTACGTGTAATTGTTAGATCTCGCAAAGAGGAACTTAGAGTGTATACAAAGATGTAGCCATACATGTATATATATATATATACACACACTTATCTATCGATCTACCTATCTACATATACATATATATATATATATGTTAAGGTCACTAATCTGATAAACTTCTGAAACTCCCATTGGGGGACCCTCCTCAAACCATAAGGGACCATGAGCCCATATCGTATCTACCAGGCCTCAGAGTACTATACATGGGCACATGGGCCCTTGGGGAGAGAACCTGGAACTGGCCCTGTGGAGGCTGCTTTGGGTCCTGTAATTAGCTCCATAGGGGAGTTTCCGAAAATCCTGTAGTTAGCTCCATACAGGAGTTTCAAAAAATGGGGAATGGGGTTTGTACCTTATTGCGTCCGACTATTTCGGTTTCTATATTAGGGTCCCCATTTGGTTTGGAATCACCGTATCATCCCTGTCAAACAGGAGCCCTAAAACTGCATCTCCTCAAGCCTTAACCCGCAACCCCTGAACCCCTAAACCCCTAAACCCCCTAAACTCTAAATGCTATCAAACGCCTCGGAACCCGAACTCGAGGTTTTGCAGAGGGTTCAGCATCGGGGCTTGAGGTCTAGGGTTGTGTTGTTTTGGGCTTCATGATAGCTCCATAACTTTTACCCTACCGCGAACTACCATAATCTACTTAGACGTAGGTTCTTCTTATAAAACCTATCTAGAATCCATACAACTACTTTACAAAAAGTAGGCTGTGGCCGCATAAGGTAGACCATGAGCACTGACGACCAAAATATCAACACAAAAACTATCCGCATCACGGCCAGTAGCTGCTTTCGCGCCGATCCGAAGATCTGATTCTTGTCCACCTGGACAGCTTACGGTTCTAGAAGAGGTGTAGAGCGTAGAGACTTCGGATTAGGGATGGGCAGGGTTCAGGGTGTACCGTTTGGGTGTCAGCTTCAGTTGTTTGTTGTCTGGGTTTGGCAGTATTGGGTGCACGGCTTCATGAGACATTTTCACTATGTAGTAGAAAGTTCTGTGAGGTCGTTGGTGTCGCTGTGTCAAAGACGGTGTCTGCAACTGGCTGCAATCAAGCATGAAATCAAATCTATCGATCTGTTGTACCTCTGAACCGAGGAATGCACAGCATCCCTAAGCTGGGCCCGTGCTGGAAGACATCTGAAGCTTCTCAGACCAAGGCGATTCCCATGATGAATAACTACCAAGTCCCTCTCGTCGCGGGACCCTAACAAGTCATCTCCGGCTCTGAAAATGCCTCTCTGAGGTCAAGTCTCATGTTTTGGGACATTTAAGTCTTTCGGACTGGCCTTCAACTTTACAGCTGGCTCAGGATCAGCCTAACCCCAAATGCTCAAACCCTAAACGCTACCCTAGAGCCTACCCGGACCCGAGAAAACCTACCTTTGTAAGGACGTATATAAGAACATCATAGTAGAGAACCCGTAAATATGAAGGTTTAGGGATTGGGGGGTTCGTTATTAATCATAAGTTGAGTATAATTAACCTCCAAACCCTGCTCTAATTATTAAGGCCATCATATTAGACCAAAAACTCAGGCCCAGGCCTTGATCACGTTGAAGCGCACCGTCTTCGCCAGTGGGCGGCACTGGCCCGCAGTGATGATGTCACCCTGCACGGGACTTCATCTATCTTATTTTGGGGTCCTAGGGTTCCTTTAATTTAAGGGTCCTACAGGATCTATAAGGGCTTAGGGTTTAGGGGTACCTCATTTTAGGGTCCTTATAATAAGGATCCTACTATTTAGGGTACAATGTTAGGGTCCCATTTCAACCAATGCTGACTTAATGCTCTCTCAACAGCCGTCACCCAAGCTTACAAGCGTGAGTGATCAGCACCCCAGCAAATCGTGCTGGAATTGCACGGTGTAGGACTTCCTAGACCCCCACAACTGCCCTCAATTATGCCCCCAAAATCCTCGGAAAACGATCCAGCTACTCAAAGGTTGTACTATGTCTTCTTACATTATCGGCCACTTCCATGTAGGGAGAATGATGAACGATGGAGAAGCTGCCTGCACATTTACACCTCTCACAAGCCAGATTTGCTATAAGTCTACTATCCATGAGGCGTAATGTAGGGGCCTTAATAACTAGAATAGGGTTTGGGGTATATTATACTATAAATAGAACAAAACTCCGGAATAATATTGATAATTACTTAGGCCCCTATATTAAGCGCTTAGAACGATCCAGAGGTTCTAGAACCCCAGGATCTGATGCTCTGTTCGCACAGAACCGGCTCACAGTAGCACAAGAGCCTTACTTGGAGGATCATGGGACTTAGTAAGGCTATAAGTACCTCAGTTGGGGTTATATGTAATTTAATGACCCGGGTTACCATGACCCTTTAAGTGTACTGAACTGTATAGCATGGTCTTTGAGCCCCCAAGAATAGCAGTTGGAGTCCTTAGAGCACTCGGGTAAGATTAACTTCTTCAAGGATGAGTGTCTGCTTGGGGGCTTGAAGGACGGGGCCTGGCCGCAGCCCTCATAAGATGACATCGCGGACTGCATAGCGTATGCTGTACCGTTCTGGCTATACGTCGTCATGGCAGAATATGAACAACGGTTTGCATATCAGGATCCCCACGTAGGGATGGAAAAGGATAACTACCGACGACTGCCAAGTGATGCAAAAGCCCCTGTCACGGAACAAGTATCGCGAAGCCACAAACCATAAACCTACAGCAAACTGTATTGTCTGCAAACTCCGAAGCCCATCAACATCTATAAACCTAAACCCTCCTCTCAACTTTAAGCCCTTAGCCCTTGAGTCCTTTTACGTCTTTCAGCCTGCAACTTCCAAACCCTGAACCCTTCTGCAAGCCTTGAAGGAGCCCTGATCTGAAGCCTTCAAGGAACCCTCATAAGAAGCCTTCAAGGAGCCTGTAAAGGCACCCTATTGTAATATATTAAGGCTCCGAAATCATAGAACCGTATTGTAGATCCCTTCTAGAACCCTTTAGAGGAACCTTTAAGGTAACCCTTAGAGGAACCCTAAACCTCGAAAGGGAACCCACATTCCCTCTTTGAGTTCGCCTCCTTGGGCTCAAAAGCCGGCGAGCAATGCACCGCGAGGTTGCTGTGGCGCTTCTCGAATCGGTTGAACTTCCTTTTCCCAGAGGGTTTGGGGTTTAGGGGTTTAGGGTGTTGGGTTTAGGGGGCTCGCACTGAGGGTTCCTTTAAGGGCTCCGTTTATTTAAGGGTTCCTGAGGGCTCCTTTAATGGCTCAGAAGCTGGCAGAAAGGCTTCGTGAGGGATGTGGGGTTGAGTTTTTTGAGTTGTGCTGAGTGCTGACATCCCTTTGTTGGACGGCTTTAGGCTTTGAGGTTGAAAGTCTGTAGGCTCACCCTTGTAAGAAAAGCACTATCAACACTGGACCTCAACACAGTCTGAACACAGTGGCGTCCTGTTCAGAGCTTGGGCCGAAAAATGGACCTAGTGTTGAAGCGGGCTTGGCACTGGTATGCCTCTTGTTGCAGTAGTCCTCGGATTCTGCTGGGACAGGTTTGGTGGTCGAAGGGTACTTTGCCATCATTCTGATTAGAGCTGTTGCCATCGTGACCACTACGATTGAAGCACAGTACGAGTCCCCGTACAAATCCAAATCCCACCAGCATCTGACAACCTGAACCTGAGCAGCCGCAAAACCTGAGAACTGAATCACGGCATCACCCAGTGCAGCATTGGGTCTTGATGTAGTGCAAATAGTTGCGTCGGATGATGATGGTGCGCCTATCACATCAACGTCTGATTTGGGCAGTCGATAGGGTCAACGAGAGCAGGATTCGTTGCGGGAGTTTCCAGGTTTGGAGCGCCTCCCGGCTGACAAGTGCTTCTGATCACGTACCGTATCTCATGTTATATGTGAGATCATATGATTTTGTGGTATAGTGAAGTATAGTACAGCGTGATAGGGTATAATACAGTAGATACTCTTCTATTCTCTTGCATATCGACAAAGCGACCTGAGAAACGGAGTTTTGGGATTCAAACATCTCCAGGTGTAGGCCCAGATAAAAAACGGAACGAGAAGAACTGCCAAACTGCTGAGTTAAGGACATAGTAGGACTATCATAATCGAGCTGCCACTCGCTCAGCCCATATACCACATGACACAGCGCATCTCAGACCGGAGCACTTTCAGCTTACCCAACCCTAAGGGCCCATGTGCCGGTATAGTATATACTTCTGCATTGAGCCAGTTTATCTACTACACGGGTAAAACGACCCTTGAGGCTATTTGCTCCGCACCGAGATCATTCGATAGATAAGAGGGTGAGCCTGCAGGCTGAAAGCATTAACCGCTGAGGGTCTACCTGTGGCACAATAGACCTACATATTTACGGAACTACATATAAACAAAAACATAATAGGGAACCCTAAAAAGATAGGTCTTTGCACCTACAGGTAGGTTACAGGGCTTGGAGTCTCCGGCCCATCGTTCGTTGGGATTGCACGCTCTTGGGGGCTTCAACATGCTTGCGGCTGGCTTCGAAACATGTTGGGAAGCCTTCGTAAAGCCATCCAAACCCTCCTGAACCTTATGACCTGTGGAATTTGAATCGCACAACGATTCGAAAGCATAAGGGTAACTCGAGATCCTAGGCCCTTGGCCCTAAATCCTTGACCCTATAAACTCCAGACCCGACACCGTGAAACCTACCTAGACCGCCTAAACTACCCGCCATTATACCCCACCTACCCTTTATAACTTTATAAGGGACCATAAGGGCTTCATTAAAGCGTGCCTGTGTGAAGCCCTGGTCAAGCGAAACTCCCAAACCCGAGTTTGGCTCCCCGGCTTCATCTTCGTAGAGATGCACATGCCCTTGAGGATGGCTCCGCGGATGCTGACGTTCCTTGGAGGTTTACTAGGATACTCAGTAACCTAGGAAGAAAAAGGCCTCTCTTTTTGGTATTGGGTAACTTTATAAGGAACCTAGGACTACAAAAAGGGAATAAGGGTACTACTGGGCATCCTAGGAGGTTTACTAAGTCCCGAGAGAGTGGATCCATCTGAACTGCCACTATGGAATTAGGTCCCAACAGAGCATCCCCACTGTGGTTGTAGGGCTCTGACTCCATAATAGCATTATACATGGACCCTTTTGGGAGGTTCCCCCACAAGGGCTAGGGCCTAGGGTCTCAGGGTCTTAGGGTTTAGAAGGCTCGGGGTGGGGTCGTTTAGGGCTGATAAGGTGTAAGGGTTCGGGGCTTAAGGGTCTACGCTTGAAGGGTCTTAGGGTTTAGGTGTGAGAGGTCATAGCATCTTGGGGTTTAGGATTAGGGGTTCGATATGCCGTGGCCGCACAGGCCCTGCTTCTGAGATGGTGTTCCTTTGCACAGATGTGCAGAATTTTTGGGTACTTGGGACCCTGAAGGACTGGGCTGTTAGTTTGTTGCTGGGTTTCGGTGTTTGGTGTTTCGGGATTTGGGGAATGGGACTTATGGCCTTCAGGGGTCTAGAGCTTCGGCTTGGGGGTAACGACCGGCTGCCATAGAGGTATCCCCGACACTTTCTGCCTGATCTCGTCGTGGCTTTGCAACACCGACCGGACTTCCTGAAGCCACAACCCGAAACTACCTAAAGCCTGAACATCAAACCCCTGGTGTCCACAAATCCCACGAGCCGAACTTTGATTGAATTTAGGGATACTGAACTTTACGAACCCACGTGCGAGGTATAAACTCTACAACCCCAGAAACCGAAAGGTCTGTGGCGCTGGCCCAGTGAAGGGGCACTTCTTGTCAACAAAATTGCCTGGCATTGAATATGGGCTCAGAGCATTCATAGGGTTCAGGCGCAGTCTTTGGGTTAAGGGACAGTTTTGGGGCTTAGGGCTTGTCAGTACTTGTAGTTATTGTCAAGGACTCTTCTGAGTTTCAGAACACCAAGCCTGTCAGTGAACATCACTGAGCCTGGGCCCTAAACCCTGGCTAGGAGATCGGGGATCGTAGGTTCAATCGGGCTTCGAGGTGCAGGCTAGTATATAGCTCTATGCGGACTGTGCGGCGCATTGCTGCTACTTCTTCAGACCTCTATACCGTAAAGTAGGTGTCGATTTCAACATGCCCCAACTCTCTGTTTATGACTGGGGCTCTATATGAAAAAAAGAACCGTAAAACCTAAACCCCACATCATTCGGCCAGGCGCCGAAGCAAGTGCACTGAGAGACCCGGGTAGCTCCATAGCAAGCCCAAATTCCCCAAACTCCCCTGCCCCCAACCTAATGCTGGGACCTTGCTCTTCGAATACAGCAAGGTTCTGAGATCAATGTTAGCGTTAGTAAAGTAGTAGGTAGGGAATATCAATCATGATGATGTAGGTACAGCCTAAACTCCAAACTCTTGAGGCGTCGAGTCCCATCAACCAAAGCTTCGGATTTGGGCTTTATAGGGTTTAGAGCTTCGGGTTTATCATCCCCATATCCGGAAATTGCTTGAAATGTCTGGGCTACAGTGAACGGTCGAGAATTTTGGTTTAGAGTTTATCTGGGGCACCAAAAAGACTTAGGAATAAGTACCTCGATTGGGGCAAAAGTAACACTAAGAAACTTTCCGAACTGCGACAGCTAAGAAGCTTTCCAAACTGCCACCTAGTTGTAGGTTTAGTTGAGGATTCTGAGTTCAGGGTGCCAGAGCCGGTTCTCCAACTGTCGCGAGCCTGAGATTGCCTCCTTGGGCGTGGCGAAGCCCAAGCCGATCTTTCGGTAGTACCTGAAGATGCAATGATTAAAGGCCCGGTGCCTGTAATGGCCTTTTACACTAAGATCCCATTTCTAATCATAGTTCAGTTCAATTAAATCCCACGGGTTAACACACGAAATACCCGGAAACAGTAAATCCACTATTCTCGTAGAATCCCGGTGCCCGCAAGCCGCCAATGAAGCCCAGCAATCACGTGCCCTTAATCCCTTCAGATTCCTTCATTCAGGGGGCCTGGAGTCTCTGAGCATCCCTTTCGAAACATTCAAAAGCCCTTGCGACGCCTAAAAAACGAACCCTCTAAAACGTACAACAAAAAACGCGGAACGCAGTATACACTCCCCAAGGCTCAAAATAGCCCAAAGGCCTTGTATAGTATGGTCTTTGGGGCAAAAAAACCACAAAATCTGCTTCCTTAGACCCTTAGACCCTGAACGCACTAAACCCTGAACCCCTGAACTGAACGTTGAGATCTGAACCCCTATATTTTGAACCCTTTTGACCCTAAACCCCTCAACCTCCAAACCCCCAAAGCCTTAAACCCTTAAACCCCGAAACCTCTAGACCCCAAACCCCCAAATCCCCAAAGGCCCAAAACGCTACACCGCTGAACCCCTAAACTAAACCCCGAGAAAACGAGAAACCCTTTCCACCGTGGCCTCAAACCCTGAGCCCTAAACCCTAAAGCCCTAAAACCTAAAGCCCCTGAACCCCTAGACTCCTAAACCCTAAACCCCTCAACCCCCAAACTCCTACACCTTAAGGGAACCCCTAAAGGAACCCCTAAACCCCTCAACTCCTCAGCCTTAAAGAAACCCTTAACGGAACCACCCAAAACCCCAAAACTACTCCCTTTCCACGGTGGCCTCTGGGGCCTAAAACCCCTAAACCCCTAGACTCCTAAACCCCTACCTTAGACCTTGAAGGAACCCCTGAACCCTTGGCCTCTGGGGCTTCTTCGACTTCTTGGCCAGAGCCCTCTTCGATCCGATGAAGATGGCATCCTCCGAAGGAAGAGGTTTGAGGGGGCCTGAGGGGTTTCAACCTTCAGGGCTATGAGGGCTTAAGGGGTTTTAAGGGCTTAGGGTTTGAGAAAGCATCCTCCGAAGGAAGGGGTTTGAGGGGGTATAGGGGTTTAGGGCCCAGGGTTCAAGAAAGCATCCTCCAGAGGACGGGGTTGCTTGTTATAGGGCCTTTAGGGTTTTAGTGGTTAAGATTTAAGGGTTTTGGGTTGCTTGTTATTGCGCCTTTAGGGTTTTATTGGGGCTTACGGGATTTAAGGGTTTAGGGTTTGAGAAAACAGCCTCCGAAAGACGCGCGTTGAGGCTTATAGGTTTTAGGTATCAAGCGTTTTCAGGCTCAGGGTTTTGGATAGTTCATCAAGCTTTTCGAGGCTTGGTGAACGCTTTCAAAAGATATCCTTAGTGCTTTTGACAAGGGCTTTTGCGTGGGCATTCAATCGGTGGATGTATGTATGTACGTATGTATGTATGTAAGTGTGTGTAGATATACAGATGTCTACAAAAGCACAAAAGGACCATAAAGGGGAGTCATTAACAAGCATTCCGAACCCTATATTGGGCCTTCCACTCTACAGTCCAACTTTCCCCCTGCATCCCATCCCAAACCTGTAATGCATCCCATCCCAAACCTGTAAGCCCCAAACCGAGTGGTAAACCCAAAACTAGACCATAAAGAAGACCAAAGCCCCTAAACACCCTGAATCCCTAGCCCTAAATCCTATACTGAACTTAGAACCCTAGCAAAAATTACAATTTTAGCTGTTTCTTAGGGCTTGTAATAGCCAAAAGCTAAAAAAGGTTTCTAAGTACCCCTAAACCCCGGCCTGCTTCTGGAAGGCCTTCTCGTTCTGATCCATGGCCTTGGGAAATCTTTGGGGCTGCCTAGCCTCGCCCATCGGTCTTCAAACCTATGAACAGCTTCTACAGTACTTGGAGGGTCGCGGGACTTCGTAAGTAGTTATTTTAGAGACTTATAAGTATCGTAACCGTAACCCCTATTTAGGGTCCCTATAAGCGTACTTATAAGTCCACTTACCACCTACTTACTAAATCCCCCGACCCTCTAAGTAGACCCCATAAAGTTGGAAACCGGATAAAGGCCAAGCAGTGCTGGGATTCACCATACATTAATCTTATAAGGATTGAGGCTAGTGGATTTCCAACTTTTCGGCTTCTACTGTAAGCTGTTCAGCTGGGTTTTCCATCTTATCTTGAAAACGGTACAGGCTTGGAGGCAAACGAAGAGGAAGTGGGTCTGCAACCAAACTAGGTGTACATAAGCAACCCTTCATACCCACTTAACGGTTCGTGGTTAATTTCCTAAAAGCGTCATACGGGCGGTCACTTGTGACCCGTGCTATTTCCGTTCAACGACCACCATGTATCCTGAAATCTTTAATGCTATTCGATTTCCCCTAGTACTTCTACATATAGCCCGAACCAATATCCCATGGTTCACAACTACAAATGAAATGGAGCCGCGCAGCCCGTGTTAATTCCTTGAGCCCGACCCAGGGTGAAGTTAGTGTGGCCGTACACCAAAGCCCAATTCGAATCATCAAGGCGCCTATACTAAGCCTTCAAGTAACCTGCTAAAACAGCCCGTAGAGGAACCTGTGGAATAAGCCTTCAAGGAACCCTATTCTCAGCCTCAACTGCACCTGCAAGTGAAGCTGTGTGCCTTTGAGGCCCACAAGCCCTGTGCGAGGCCAAATCAACCAGCAATGACACCCTAAACCGGTAATCCGAAGACCAAGTAAACCCAAAGCCACGCCCACAGGGAACCTGCATAACTGGAAGCAAGCCCAGGGCCTGAAGCAGCTATAGAGCCCTGAGAGAGACCTTTATATACACCCGTATAGAAAACCCTCCACAGATCAACTACAACATCAAGCTTGAACCTGAACCCTGAACCCTGAACCATCTTAAGCCCCTAAGCCAGCCAAGACCTCGGCGCCGGACGGCAAGATTGGAAGCAGGCAGGCGAGTTATCAGCTGAAGCTCTAAGGCAGGATCCTTCTTTGAGCCGTTGAATGCAGAAGGTCCTCAGCTTGGAAAAACCTTCGGCCCACCGGAGTTCCTTATTCCCAAACCTCAAACTCTACTTGGAGGAACATGGGACTTGGGAAGTAAGGTTATAAGTACCTTAGTTGGAGTTACCAGTAATTATAAGTGTAGTTACTGAGTTCAGGGCTTTGCGCATTTGGAGTTTGAGGGTTCGGGTTTAGGGGTCATGCAATGTGTTTATGGTTCAGGGGCTTGGGTTTAGGCTTCATTCATCCTTGTCCGGGGCCAGAAGCCGAACTGAAGAATCCGGTTTGCGGGCTTTGGATTTTGTGAGACTCCTGAAAAAAGCTGTGAGTGCAGAGCTGTGGGTCGCCGTATACGTCTCTTGAAACCATCAAGCCCTAAACCGCAACTGAATCGTAGGGTTTGTGCTTTTCACGTCGTGGCTTGTGTCCGTGCGACGCACTCCTAGGGTTTGGGGCTTAGGGTTTAGGGTCTGACTAGAGCTGGGGGTAGAGCACAGAGGTAGAGCTATGTGAGATTTGCTCCACTTGGTTTTGGAGTTTAGGCTTTGCGTGAGTTGCTAGTGCACACCCTTGCCAGCCAATTCTACGAAGCAAGAGACACAGAGACAGGTTTTCTATGTTGGGAAACAGTGAGCTCCAAAAGCAACGACACTGCAAACAACTTCTGTGCTGCATCCGAACAACCCTAAGCCCCAAACACAAAAGCAGTTGACAATATTTTGTCGAAAGTGATCTGGCAGTCGTCTTGCTCATCAAGCGGCCTTTTCCAGATTTGCGGGCTTTCGGTTAGGGGCTTGTTACGACATGCCTTAAACCTACTCTCTAAACCCTCGACCGTCTGTAAGTCAGTTCCAAGCATCCAAGCCCTTGGGCTTAGGGTTATGAGCTAAGAAGACGTCTCCTTACAGTTCTTCGAACATCGGGCGTAAAAACCATGCCGATAGTGTCCATTGTAGTTCCTTTGTGGGGTACTTTCCAGGACCCTAAAAAAAAGGTTGGTTGAACAAAAGAAGGAACTGCAATTGAGATTACAGGTAAGGATCAACTCCGGAAGTAGTGTATGTAATTATTCATGTTGGCACATTCACTGTTCCTGATCTACTGCGAATCCTGCTATGCCGGTTGCTCTTCAGGTTATTGCGAGCTTGACGAACCTGGCCATGTATGGCTCTCGCGCTTTGTAGTAGATTTGCGTGTTCGGGCCTTATTGGAAGATCCTACACATCATAACAATCCAACAGAAAGAACGGTTTGTCCACACCCCACACCCCCAGTCAAGAACGCCGAATCTCCAAATCGCACTCGACCACCCTAGAAGCGGTGAGCCTAGGATACATGGATAGCTGTTGCAAACATGTCGGACTTATGTGCTGGTTCTTCTCTCTCTCTCTCTCTCCATCTCTCTCGCTCTCTCCATCTCTCTCTATCTCTCTCGCGCTCTCTCTCTCTCTCTCTCTCTCTCTCTCTCTCTCTCTCTCTCTCTCTCCTGTGGTGTATTCACGGGCATGAATATTACCCATGGAAACTATCTACTTGGTAGCAAGAGAAAGTGTATAACTAACTTCAACAGCAGGTGCCTTGTTGTATGTTGTGTAGGCATAGGTGCATACATGCAAACATAGACACATGTGCACACGAAGAGACAATACGGACGCAAATGTACTGTAGACTTTGAACAGCCCCATCCGTCAGATAGAGAGTCAGGAGAATGTAAGTAATAAGAAATGCATAAGGCGAGTTCATTAGCTGAACACTATCTAGACATGTACATAGATGTATGAAAAACTTATGTAAATACCTATACACACATCTTGATGTGTGTGTGTGTGTACACACAAGTAAGTGCATAGGTCGAAAGCATATTACATCATGAGCTCAACATTGCAGGCGCCTACAAATAATTGTGCAAAACGAAGACTTCCGTCAACAAATATGTATTCGAACAAACAACAAACAAGTTTCTTTACTCCTTTTCACCTATGCGTTCCATGTATCAGTTTGGATCTAATTCTGAAGCTGTCGTAACCAACACACATATGCATACACAGATATGCACATACACATGTATACATAGATATTATGGACATCGTCTCGTAACCTAAGATGTCCTTTGACAGCTTCAAAAACCAACACCACCCAGCGACAGGCCTTCAACCCTACAACCTGAACCCCAAACAATCTCCCCCAAAACCCTACAAGTCCCGATTTGACCGAAACACCTGCCAAACTCCAAATCCCTTCGCTTCCCGTATGGATTTTGTAACAATTCCTCTTCTTCCCGTCTGAATGTTTCTTCGGCAACTCCCCAACCCCCCAAACCCTTTTGTTCCCTCACGGATTTTGTAATTTTCAGAACCATGAAATCAACTTCCCACCTTCAGCGCGGCCCTCTGTTGTCGGAGATCGGCTAGGCGGGCCTCCTCTGCCGGACTCAGGGTCCTGAGATTAGCATTCCCAGACACTCCAATATCCCTTAGTTAAGGCCATATTATGTAGGGACCCTACTATAGTATTCCTTAACTAAGGGTATTGGAGTCTCTGGGTTTAGGGCGTAGGTTTAGGGTTTGGTAACCTTAATTGCGAGCTGCAGGATTAAGGTTCAGGTCGTCGGTTTAGGGTTTAGGAGGAGGTCCACAGGACTACAGGTTTTAATGTTTGGGGTTGAGGGTTTTAGGTCTATAGGTCTCAAGGATTGAAGTTTAGTGTTCAGGGATTAGGGGGGTGGACAGTGTGAAGAAGGGTGTTATATGGGTTTGTCAGGTCTTGCTTTGCAGCTGTTTCGAGAGTTGCAATTTTTTGGGTAGTGGCACAACGCAAGGTCACTGGATCCTTCCAACTGCCTGACAGAAACCATGCATGAGATGAGGCTCAGTTCAGGCTCAACTGCCAACACAGGTGTTTTAAGGGTTTAATTAGGGCTTAGGGCTTAAATTAGGAGTTTAGCGTTTGGGGTTTAGAGGTTTAGGGTTTAAGGCCGTTTAGGGTTCAGGGTAAGAGCCTACCGTGGCAACACACAGTGGTTGGTCGTGCTTGTACTGTAACTTGAAAGCGAAGGGTATGCACACTTCATAGCCTTTAATAATACTCGTGCCACGGCCTAACAACCTCATTCCACAGGCTTATAATAATTCAACATGAACTCTGAGCTTAAGGCTGCATGCGAAATAAAAGGCGTACATCGGGTCTATGGTGGTTGAGGGCTCGCTCCAAAGGCTGGGCTGGTGATGGGTGATGTCAACGGATGCCTGCAATCAACTCCCTGATGCTTAGTAGGGAAAGGGGGAATGGATTATGGGGACGACTATTGCGGATTATAAAGGGGCTACTATAGGGATCCATTCCGTACTTAGCACCGAATGGAAGAAACAGCATCAGCGGAACAGCAGCAATCCCGCTATTTCGAATCATCATTGAAGCTCAGCAGCCCGAGTCGATCGCGCCGGGACAGGAGCTCATCCTCTTTGCGCCGCAGCCGAGCATCCTGGCGTACCACTTTGAAAGCTGTATGTATGGCTAAACCTATATAGACCGGTGCTTCCCATAGTCACAGCTTCTTCTCCTTGTCCGATAGGAGATGGCTAGTCACGTCATCACCACCATGAGACATCACCATCACGACTAACGGCAACACTGCCATGTTGGTGATCGGGCTTTGGGCAGGGAAACATGAGGATCGTTACAACCGAACCAGCCCCGCACTAATCATCGTCGTCGTCGTCATCATCATCAGGAGCACGGGTCGTCTGTATGATCAGTGATCAGGATCAGCAGAAAAGGTAGCCGAAGCAACAGCAGGACATGCGACGGCAGTAGTATCAGTCTCTGCACCCTCCTCCTCCGCCTCCTCCTCCTCCTGCTACTGCTGCTACTGCTGCTGCTGCTGCTGCAAGCACCAGAGATAGCAGCATGTGCACGAACAGTACCAAGCGCAGTAACAGTCTAGTCTTAAGCGGTTTTATAGTAGAAACGGCACATTGGTGCGCGCTAGCAGAAGGTTCGGGTTTCAATCTAAGGAGGTATTACCTAAACCTCCCAAAGTAGGCAAAATTATGGCCCAATACCCATAAAAGGCTTTTATTTTACATACTTTGAGGGTCCAGGTAGGGCTTCGGGGCTTAGGGTGTAGGGTTTAGGGTCGAGCTTTTGCTCACGAACTTCTAAGCTCGGTCCTCGGATGGAGATCCCAGAGCCTGAACCAAGGTACTCGAGCAGACCTCTAACTTTCCCCTAAACCCTAAACCCCAAAACCCTAAACCGTAGGGTCAGTATATACTACCATTATGAAATTAGGTCCCCCGAACCATAAGAGAAGGTCTTTTGGGACCTAGTTCCATGATTGTAGTAGCTGGTAGAATATAAATGGACCCTCTAACTTTCCTAATCCCTAAAACCCCCAAGCCCTCAACTGTAAAACCCTAATTCCTTCGGAAAGGAGAACGACTTGCAAAGCCTCCAGCTGCGTGTCGTCAGTCTCGTCGAGGTCGGCACAGTCCTGGAGCTGCACCTTGCCGCTTAAGGGATTTAGGGTTTCGGGTTTAATTTAAGGATTTAGGGTTTAGGGTCTAGGGATTTAGGGTTTAAGGTTTAATTTAAGGGTTTACTTAAAGGGCCATGGGACTTAGTAACTAGGGATATAATTAGGGTAACTATACTTATAATTACTTATAACCCCAATGAAGGTTCTAAGGACCTTGCTTACTAAGTCCCATGGGTAGTTGTCAAAATGAGAGTCCCTGTTTGGGTACCCTAAATAGTAGGTGCCGTACTACAATAGGGACCCAACAAGGGACCATGATTCTGACAACCGCCCATTTAGGGTTTAGGGTCTACGGTTTGGGTTTAGGGCTCAGGGTTCAAATATTGTTTGGGGTTTAGGGTTTAGGGCTTAGGATTTGAGGTTTAGGGTTTGGGTGTAGGGTTCCCAGAAACTCCAATATCCCATAATTAAGGAACATACCTTAAATTATAGTCGGATCCTTAATATCATTTAAGGTATATTCCTTAATTAAGGGATATTGGAGTCTCTGGGTTTAGGGGGTCAGGCCAAGGGCCCTTTAATGGAGTCCTTATGGTCCTGAATAGTGGGTACTGGGTACACTAAAGGGACTTGGGGGGGTCAGGGTCATAGACCGGGGTCAAGGTTTAGGGCTTCAACAGGGTGGTTGTTAAAAAAATATGGCACCTTTTCGGTCCATAATATAGTACGGCACCTAATATTTAGGGTTGCCAAAAGGGACCATAATTTTGACAACCACCCAAATAAGCTTAGGGACTCGGCCTGAAAGGTCTGAGCCTCAAGCAACTTTCGAGACTGACCTGCAGCCGTTAAACGCTGCAGGATATTAGGATGTGACCCCAGTGCTACAAAGAAAGCCGCCAAAGCATCAAACTGATGGATCCACCGGCAAGCTCTAATTAAACACAAGAAACACAAATTCAGCTACGGCCGAACAGCAACCCTGACAATGGCCTCGCCAGAAGCCGCCTGTTTTCGAGGGTTTGGCATTTCAGGTGCTTACTTTGGGCTGTTTCTTTTGGGTTTGGGTTCTCCATTGCCTTGCCTTTTCGTTTCAGGAAGGCTGGTTTTTGATGAAGAACATTTGCGCTTTAGGGCCTGTAGGGTCTTGTGATCTTGTAGTGATTCGGGTAGTCTACGTGTCCTGGTGAGCTAAAGTTTGTAAGCCGAAGTGAATATCGTCGTCATTTTTCAATAGTAGGGTCCAGAGGCTTCGTTTTCGAGTTCTAGGCTGTTGGAAATTCGAGGGTAATGTAGGGGCCTTAGTGATTAGACTAGGGCTTTGGGGGTATGTTATACAATAATTATACTAAGGACCCCCCCCGTTTCCTATTCTATAATTACTGCGGCTCCTACATTACGGGGCAGACGGCTTTCTTTTGGGCTTCTCCTACTTGCTACAGTTACATTAAGTGTCAACGGGAACTGTTCAAAACAACGTGGGTTGGAGCGCGCAATGCCGAAGTCTATGCCGAGGCGTCCAAAGTAACGAAACTTATGTGGATCTAGCGGTATGGGAATGCAGGGCAACAGGAGTATGCAGTTGTTTGGCAACTGGCCTCTTAGGGAAAGGATCTAGCCACCTGTTGCTTACCCAATGCGACCTATGTGGAATTGTGGAATTTAGCGGTTAGGGCTCGCCCCCTAACCACAAAAGTCGCACTCTCCCATTTCAGGTCAGAAGAAGTGAAAGATGAATATGAAAGAGCATGACGACAAGATCAAACGTCAGAGTGCTTGCAGAGCTGAACCCACTCGAAGCTTAGATTTGAAGCGAATACGAGCTTGGTCGGCAAATAACTTCGACGCAACAAGCTCAGCACACTTTGCAATGAATTACGAAGAAGGAGCCGCCAAACGCGAAAACCCTCCCTAAATCCTAAACGCCGAAACTCTTTAAACAGCGAAGCTACTAAACTCCAAAGGGCCAAAACTCCACACACTCACGGTAGTCGGTGAAGGGAGGGCCTGTGGCAACGGCAACGCTGGCATCATCGTAGCCTTGGCATCAATGTTGCCCGTCGAACTATATGTGGGGCCTTCCTTCTTAGAACAGGATTAGGGGGTAGATCATACCTAGTCTACAATCTAATAATTATGGGGTTGGGCTTGAGGGGCATCATGACTGAATGTTACTACCTGTTTACTCAAACACAAGGGTAACTAGAGCCCCAACCGAAGCAGTATATTTCATCGCCAAAGGCAGCTAACTGAATCGTTTCGCCCAACCTTTTGAGGAAAGACTAAAACCAAAGCCGCAAAAGCAACCGCTTCTTTCTGCACTCTGCATTCCGTGCTGGGCGCAGCAGCAGCAGCAGCCGTCCCGCAGCTTCACACGCCTGCGGCTCGACCTCGTCATCCATGTTGCTGCTCCATGTCCTGGACCTCAATGACTCAATGCTCCGTCCTGCAGTTTTTCGGTTTTCGGACGAGTTTGGTGTTTAAGGCTTTATAAGGTTTACGGTGTTTAAGCATTTTAGGGAGTATCGGCCTTTGGGCTTTGAGGCTTTGGGGTTATGTATAGGTTTATAAGGCCTGCAGGCTTTAGGTTTTAAAGTGTTGTCGTGTTTCATGGTTTGTAAGGGTGTAACATGCTAGACGTGCGTATACCATATTCTGAGCCTCAGAAGCAACCGATGCTTCGGAGCGGAGCCATCAACCTAGAAATTGTCCAACGTTTGGGGTTTCGGTTGCTGAGCTGCTGAACTATAAACCCAAATCCATGCAGTCTCTGTGCTTCATCTTCAATCTCAGCTTTATATGATGCAGCATTCCTACCTAGACAACAAAAGCCCAACATTCAACATCAAACTTCATTCAACCTGAGGTCAAGCCCAGAAAGATGCCTTCGATTCGGTCATCCACGATCTCCAGCTGGCTTCTGGTCGTTCAACCATCCAAAGGCAGCTTCCTCCAGAAAGCGAGTTTAGGGTTCAGGGTTTCGGGGTTTAGGATTTGGGGGTTTAGGGTGTAGGGGTTTAGGATTTAGGGGTTTCAGGTTGAGGGTTTAAGGGTTTAAGGGTTTCAGGTTTAGGGTTTAGGGTTCAAGGGTTTACCTTCAGGATTTAGGAGTTTAAGGGGCACCAGTGGCTACACACTTAGGAAAGTGAGGGCTGAACCGTGTGTTGCAGAGGTCAGGCCCACTACTTTCTTGAACAATGCTTCCTTCAAGGGTGCCCTTTTTGATCGCAGCTCAAAAACTGGCGTTCGGAGCCCCAGTTACCACCAGATACCTATTTGGTGGATAGTGGTTAACTGCAGCAGCGGCGGGGAATTTTTCAATGCTGTAGAGAAGTCGTCGAACTACCAAACACACTGAAACGCTCATCCCCCCCAGCCAAGTTTTAACTCAATTCGAGACAGCCTGAACCCTACCACCCCTAAGACCGGACCCTGAGTTTATACGGTCAGGGTCTACAGTGCAGAGATTACGGTTCATGGTTCAGGGTGCAGGGTTCGTGGGTGCGTGGATGGACCCAACCTTGCACCTCTTTTCGATATTTCATCAGGTTAAAACGTCAAAACCCGGTACCCCATGCTAAACATCGGCTCTAAAAGCCTTCGACACCGACCTGGCCAAACGATCAAACCCCTCCACGACCTCGCAAGCAACAGGTGCAAACATTTAACACAAGGGCTTGGAGGTTCTCTACGGCCAAGTGTCAGAAGTGTCGCTTAGAACCAACCGTCCATGAAGCATAAAGGAAGCCCTTATCGCATTCCGTATAGATCCCTTATACACGCAAACGTACTGTAGTTTGGTTTTGGGGGGTTCCATATTATAACCGTTCATTGTAACATACCCCAAAACACTATTTTAAATACTAAGGCCCCTATGTTATTCTACTCCGCGGCAGGGCCGGTCCTTCGCGCGGAAAGCCTTGAAGCGCTTCGTCCGCAGAATCTCAGAGTAGACCCACTCCTCGGGCTTGGGGTTTGGGTTTTGGGTTGAGGGTTTAGGGACTCCTTGGGGGTCTCAGACGGTCCAAAGTACCTACATAATAACATGTAGGCTTTCTTTTCTTAGGAACTACTGTTATGATTTGGGGAGTATCGCCCGTAACAGTGCCTAGGACCCTTTGAGGATAAAAGCATTGATCTCAGGAAGCAGTGGACATAGTAAGCCGTTCGGATAGAACCAACTTTAGTCTCTATTGTAGTTCCTTTTATATGGTCAATCTAGATTTAGGATCGTATTGTTACCATGGAGACTATAGGTAGGATCATCGATAATACAAGCCCCACATGACCCGTTAAGTAGGCTTGCACGGTCGGGCCGTTTACGAATACTCGGGCTGTTGGATTGTGCAGTTGAGGTTTCACAGACTCCGCACCCACAACCCCAAACCTGAAACCCAAACCTTCAAACCTGAACCCAAACTTAAACTCAAACCCAAACCCACCACTTGGGGCTCTCGTGATGTGGACAAACATGTTGCCGGGGGCCACAGTCCTGCTAGTCATCCCCCTGTGTCGCAAAGTCTTCACCAGAACCATAAACCCTAAATCGGGCCCTTTGTTTCTTTTTCCGAGGCACCGGTTCACGTGGGATGGCAGCCATCACCTGAGTGCAACCGGTAGATGGTCAGCAGCACGATTTGGGATTTAGTGTGTCGTTCGAAGCGACCAATACAAGAACGGATTTGAGGCACACATCCCGAGAACGAACTCATATTCTAGATGTCGTGCAGGCGGTTTTGCTCTGGTCTGGAGACATACCACTGCATGCGATGTCGAAGATCCAGATCTTCTTGCAAACGGATCTAAACAAATCAGACTGCACCAAACACTCCAGGACGAAGCTGCGATGAGGACGGCCAAACCAACCAGATGCTCCAAGACTGGCAAGCGAAGACAGGCTCTCAAGCAAAGCTAGGGTTTTGTTTAGGGTTTAGGGTTTCAGGATTTCTGCTGGAGGGTGCCTGACACAGGGATCTATCTTAAGTTAGTTTGGTGGGCTAGCATGGCTGGTTCCAGGAGCACAATCAAGATATCTAACAACATACGGGTGACCCCAACAACGTGTTGACTCGAAGCAGGTGCGCAGGCTGCTGGCATGACGATTATGATGACGATGGTGGATGAGTTGGCGATCACTACGGGTCGAGGTGCCACACACAGGGAGTATAGGGCTTGGGGACAGTGGAATATACTGCGAACCCCTCTGAGGGAGATTCGTAGCTGACATAGGTAGATATGCCCTACACCCGAGATTCCTAACCTAGGGGCTGAGTACCCCAGCCTACGGCTATCCTTCACAAGTATGGTAGGGTTATATAAACACCGAAAAGTTAAAGGCTACCTACTCAGAAAGCAAGCTGAAACCTAAACTGGTAGTACCTCCAACTTGTGGTGCATGAGTCCAGAACCAAATGCCCACATCATCCACAACACTCACAACTGCACGGAACTGTGAGACGGGGCGTGCCTGCCACATCCTCAGGGGGTTGAGGGCCAGGTCCATGGTACCAGTGGATACACTACGCAGTAAGGTTCGAACAATGAGGGCGCCGGTTTCAGAGTACCAGAAGCGGAACGAACTCTTGCAAACCCTAGAGTGAAGCCCCAAGTCTCAACACTACATCAGCCTGGAACACGACAAATAGAAACTCACCACTCGCATCCTTCCACCCCCCACCAAGCACAACGACAGAGTCGGGATCTGCTACTTTGCAACACGGAGCCTGTGGCGGAAAAGATCACATAGCGTCCTGAGCCTGTCCATGCATCGGACCGCACTCAATGTCTTCGGGCTGGAGAGAGACAGAGAGAAAGAGAGAAAGAGAGAGAGAGAGAGAGGCTCCCAACTGCAACATGCTTGCTAGTTGTTCCGGACATATACTGGGCGCAGACATCACACTCCACGAACACAAAACATCAAAGCGCTTGGGAAAAGACTTGAAAAGCCTTGAGAACAAGAAATTGAAACATATATCCGCAAGGGTCCATGTGCCCATATAGTAGATACTTTGATATGGCCTAAGTATATGTATATATATATATATATAGGATATGGGTACCTCGACCCCTACACAGACATTTTGTGGTGCTGCCCCTGCTTTAACTCAAGCTATGATAGCCAAACCCGAGAAGGTCGGACCCACGTGTAGCCTTAAGCTATCTTACGCTGCAACCCCGCGCAGGCCTTGTTTACAAAGCACAAGCTAGACTGGCAGACTGAAATCCTTGAGACCACAAACATGAACTCTGATTCCCAAACCCTGAACTAAACACTACTGTCACTACTGGTACCAGGACGCCCAAAGTACATCCTTATAGTCTTTATAAGGGTACTTGTGCACAATAGAGGGTACTTCGATGCATATAGTTCGGGTACTTGGCGCAATCCGAGAAGCCACGAACCACAAACAAGCCTGAAATCAGAACCGCGGACTGTCTAACCCCCACACTCCGAAATCTTAAACCATGAACCAAGCCGCTCTTGTCAAATCCTCATAAATACCTCTCAAGGGTATGTGCCTATGCCTTGAACACCAAAGCGAACTCCGACAGTCAACCTTAGCTGCACCCCGGCCCCAGTAACTCCCGCCACAGGCGAAGGGCCAACGGATGCTACCCAAATAGTATATATATATATATATAATATAATATAATATATATATATATATATATATATATATATACATACATACATACTGCCGTTAAAGTATCTCTTCAGAGGCACAATGGGGTCTGAGTATATGTTATATGGACACACGGGCTCTGAGGGTTACCAGAGCATCTGAAAAAGGCGAACCGGCCATCCCCACGTGGCCTTGACGCATGACCTGGGCGGAGTTGCAGAGAACACTTAGGGAATACAGGTCCACAGGGTCACTCTCAGAGCCTTAAAGCAGAAACTCCGGCACAAAATCAAAATGACCGCATGCTTCAAGGGCGAAAAGCCCTGCAACCACGACAAAGCCACTAAAAAATCGATTAGTCATTGCGAGTACCTTGGACTCTTCGGGCGAACCTCAGGGATCTTCAGTGATTTCCCGACGAAAAACCAGGTCAGCAGTTCCGGTCGTCGCGTCGGTGGCTTGGGCCAAGAGTCCTTTCGAAGGCTCCGAGGAACTTCGTCTCAAGTACATGCTGCTGTTTGCGATGTAGATGCTTCCTTTGACGATTGCAGTCTTTATTGCTGGTGTCTCTAGAATCAGTCACTGCTACTATCATTACTACCAGCTATAGTTATACTGTACTAACTAGTGCTTTGTAGTCCTGCATCCGTTATGATTCTCAGGACCTTCGGCGTAGCTACTTCCAGTGCCCAGGGATATCTTCATTCGCCAGAACACACTTCATGCTCGGTACCTTTCGGCACGAACTTTGCAAAGCTGTTGCCAAGCCATGACACAACCTTTATAGAACCCATCTAGTACAATCTGTGTAAAACCTGTGCCATAAACCCCTAAGCTCTAACCCCGCACTCTCTCCGATGGTCCACCATGCACGTCGTGAATGCTCGCTTCGCGGTAAAGTCCAGGTGCCCAAGATGCGAACTGTTCGCTCATGGTGAAAATCATGACCTGGGGCTTTGGGCATTGAGTTTGAAACAGGTTGCAGAATCGAGGGCTGAGGCTTTGCGGGGTTCAGGTTGGGAGCGGAGGTTGAGGGGTGCATGTCGGGACGACAGACTGCAGCAATGCTGCTGCTGTCACAACTGCTATTTCTTGGAACTGCTTTTTTTTGGTGCCTTGACCCTCTGATGGTGTCTGGGATCCGGGATTTAAAAACGGAGGGGACTGCACATGGGGCACTGGAGCATGAAGGCAGAAGGCATGGAAGCCGAGTGATGCTCGTAAGATACATCAGAACCCACTGACGTCTTGCGGCCTACAGGTCGTGAGTCCGGGACCGGATGTCGGTAGGAGCGATCATGGGGAAATGCTTCCGAGAGACCGGTGTGTTTACGGTTTAGGGGTTGAGGGCTTATGGATGGATCAACAGCAAGAGCAGTGCTAGCACTTTCACGTTTTCTGCAAGAGCTCTCGCAGGTTTCGGGAGGCTCTGAGTGATTCTACACAACTTCACATTCGCGCCCCAGAAGCCCTTCACAATTTAGAGTTCAGGGTTTAGGGTTCAGGGTTTCGGATTTACTTGCATCCCTGGTGCGTTTGTCGCTACGGAGAACGCCACGATGATGTGGAGAAGCGTTCTCCAGATGCCAATGTTGGACGCTCGGTGCGGCATTGGCCTTCGGCACAGCTTTAGGCAGGGACTTCGGTAGAAATCTAGACCCTTCACCGAACTGTATGCTCGAAACTCTACATATACATATATATATATATATATGTATATGACCATGCCCCAGACCCTACATGAATTGCGGTCTCTTTTCACGCCATAATGCGAACTTCCAAAAAGACTCCTATGACCCTGCTGAACGCCTCATGACCCACAACCCTACTAACAGTGACTGTTGCTCACGAGAGGCCCCCAAGCTGTATTGGTCCCATTACAAACCCTGAACCCTAAACCCACTAAAACCCTAAACCCATTAAAACCCTAAAAACCTCAAACCAAAAAATGCCTTTGGTAGACCAGGGCCAGCTTGAACATGTCTGACTTCATCTCGATGAGGTTGCCTGGGATGAGCGTGGGGCCCCCAAAACCATAGGATCCTTTAAGGGATCTACAGGGGTTCCTTTAAGGGATCTATAGGTTGCCTGGGCGTGTCCCCAAAACCACAGGTTTAGGGCTAAGGGTTGGGGTTTAGGGGTTAGGGTTTAGGGGCTTAGGGTTTAGGGGTTTAGGGGTTTAGGGTGTAGGGTTTGAGGGTTTAGTTTAGGGTTCAAGGGTTTAGGGTTTACGGCTTAGGTTGCAGGGACCACGAAGAAGCCGCAGGAGTCAAAATTGTGTGAGCTTTGAGGAGCGAAAAAAGCACGTCCCCCCTTGAACAACAACAAACATGCGCGGCACTTATTTCTTCCGGAGCACGAAAGTGTGCGATTATCGAACGAACTCGGGTCGCAGGCGAACGAGGCCGGCGCAGGAGTGAGGAAAACAACTGAGTTTCAGAATTTCACGTCGATCATGAGTACCGGGTTACCCCGGCGCACCTACAACTTCCACATCGTGGTCTCAACGGTCTTATCTCTGTGCGCTGCACATAAGAACCCTAAAGCAAGGTAGTATATGTGTAGCCCCTGGAAGCCTGCAGGTCACTTTCTTATACTCCACCACTAAGATTCAATCCTAAATCCCAAAACACGAACCCCAAAATCGCCAAAATCCCTGTTGAATCCTGGGAGCCCAGTTACCCGAAAAGTGCGTTCATCCCCTGGGGAACTGTACGAACCCTGTATTATCCATAATCTCCGAGCAACCCACCTTAAAAGCGATTCGGCTCGCAAGGGAAAGGTACCGGACAACACCATGCATACCTACATGGGAGCTTATAAGGGGTCTGTTAAGGCTAGCAAGGGTATCTTGCAAGGTCTGGGTTCACCTGTCTGAGAGTTTAGGGCATAGAGAGTTTGGGTCAAAGAGTTGTAGGTAGGTTTAACTCTAGCTACACATACTCGCAACCTATAATCACACATACTAGCCCTACCCAGACCCCTGGGACGATGCATTAAAAGTAGATCCCCTAATGGGGGTTCCTCTAAAGTACTGCTTAGTAGAGAATCCCAAATTAAATTCGGGCATTACTTTCTAGATCCTGTCGGTGGCTGACCAATTCAGTCTAGGCACTGACGATGGACATGACACCGGCCAGGGGGAAAGCCGATGCGAAGAGAGTCACATAGCCAAACTCAATGACCTGTCCCGGCCAACTATAGCCAATTATACGCAGACCCCCGGGAGGATCCGGAAAGCAGATCCCACAATTTGGGACCCCATACTACTAAAGGGTACTTAATTAGGAGCCCTTTTTTGGGGATCTAACTTTTTCGATCCTCCCAGAAGTCTGGGCTACAGTGGTTCGAAGGGATTGTAGGGGCTTATGGGTTAAGGAACTAAGGTTTGAGGTGTAGCGCCATGTAGTTGTATGCAGCCAACAAACCATTTCCAGGAAGTCGTCGAACCTGAGCTGTCTATCAGGCTTGCCAGCGTCCCTTTCCACGGATTTCGTATGACAGCGAACCAATACCAAAGCCTGTGCTTCCAAGGACCTTACGGTTGGGGCCGTAAACCATTAGGGACAGGGAAGGTAAGGTCCCTAAACCCTAAAAACCCGAGACCGAACAACAAGGTCCCCGGAAGCATAGGGACCGAGAAGGACCAGTAGAATCGTTATTTGGGACCCAGGTGTCTCATTGAGGGGCTAAGTGGGCCATAGGCTAAAGGCTATAGAGCAAGGCTCGGTAAGGGTTTGTAGGGATTCGCGTTTGAATCGGACATGCAAAGTGTAGAATTTAGACCCCAAGCCCGAATTGGGGTTCTACATCTGCTGCCAAACCCTGAGGGTCCAAGTACCCCAATAGTGGGTTTGAGGTACCAAAATCCATACTCTGAACGGGTTTTCCGACCTTGAAACCCTACTATTTTGAGCACTTGGGCTTTTAGGGAAACAAAACAGGCACGAAAAAACATATCGACCTTCTTCAGGCAGGGCTGTAAGAGACTGGTTTCGCTTGTCAGACAAGGAAAGCATGAGGCACTGTGCATCTCTAATATGGTAACTTATATCATAGATCCTCATTATAAGTTTCGTAGCAGCCTCAACAAGAAGGAAGCAGAACCCTAAGGTTTTGGAGCAAACCATGCCCCAAGTGCGCAGGGATGAACGAACAAGAGCCTTCAGGTTGATTGCTAGTGAGCACCAACCCTCAACGAGTTTAGGGTTTAGGGTTTAGGATTTAGGGTTTATGGGGTTTAGGGTTTAGATATGACCAGATTCTGAAACACAACCCGACACCCCCTAAGCCTCCAAATTGGTTACGAGCAGCTGTTCGTACTCCGGCTGGTCCAGGGCCTCAAGCGCCTCGAGAAAATGGGCTTGCTCCTGCCTGGCACAGCTTGGGGCCAACGAGCGCACGTCTTAGGATCTACCTGCACCCGCCACCCCCCCCTCAGATCTACAGAAGCGCAGGGTTGCGATCGCATAAACACGAAGTACAGATGCGCAAAACGTAGGTTGACGCCGCAAGTAAATAAAGAGCAACAACCACAACAACCCATAAAGTATTAGGATATTGGAAGCATCTCCTCGTGACTAGGCTATACTTGTAACCTTCAAACTTTAGATACTTAGCACGTGAACCATGAACGCTATTTCCATCCATAGGGTAGCCCTCGGATTAAGATACAACCCGTCTTCAAAGGCCCTTTTATTGTGCTCCCCATCGAAGGAGAGGTATGTATCAGAGGTCTGTGCCTGTTGCGCTAAACAACCCTACACCAAAAACCCCAAACCCACTTAGCTGCCTGAACTTGGCACGGCCTTCAGTCTTCAGGAGGCTGGTGGGAACCCAAAAGGTTCCAAGTGTTTTCTTTAAACTGAGCTATGGAGATGATGCGGGGCTGTAGGCTCATGGAAAACTGCAGGGCAGATAACGGCGAAGAAACCCTTGTATTTGGGGATAGGCTTGATGGGCTTTGGGGCTTTGGGGATTTTGGGAACCTTGAAAGCTCAGATGTGTTTTTCAAGCTGGTCAGCTGAAGCTTTTGCTCAGCCCCTTCTGGGCGCCATGTGCGTCCTGGAGATGGGGAGTGCCTGTACCGCAGAGCGGAGCCGCGCGAACATCGTGTCGCTCGGCTGAAGCATGCAGAGCAGTTTCCGAACAGAATCACAAGACCATATGATCACAAGACGAACTGTCTTCAAACCCAAAGCCCTAAACTGCCTTGAAGGATTAAGCTGTCCCGTATAGCATGGCAATGTGCTCACGGTCCCAAACTAGCTGAAGGAGTTGCGGGCTGATTTCACCCGCGCATCTACCAACAGGCCCGCGCCGACTGGCTTGTCGCCTTTAGGACTTATACCTGACTTACACAACCCACACGTCAACGGCCCCAAACCCAACATCCCCAGGCTCGACCCGTATAGTACACCCGAACCCTATTCTAATTATTAAGGCCCCTATATTATATGGCCCTTTCAGTGGCGTACTTAGATCTTCAGAGCTCCTTTCCTAAGGGCTTGGATTCGGGAGCACAGGTTCGAGGACGTGGTTCTCGTGCCCGCGAGGCTTGTTCTTCGTTCCCCTCTAGGACACCCTACTTACTTGGAGGATCATGGGACTCAAAAGTAATTAGGGTTATGAGTACCTTAAATGGGATTATAAGTAATTATAGGTATAGTTACCTTAATTATAAGCCTAGTTACTAAGCCCCATGACCCGTTAAGTGATCACTACCAGAACGAACAAAGAGTCTACCCATCCCCGCCTACACCTTGAGTAAGCCGCATGAGGTAGAGTATACTGGGCCCCCAAAACTTGTATCCGTGCAATGGGACCTCAAACCGAAGACTTTAGTAGCTCTTCAACCGAATCCAAGAGTTACGTTCGATGCCCTATACGTCAGCGGGAGCTCTAAAACCCTCGACACAAGCCTCTCAACCCCAATCCCCTAGGCCCAGCGCCCGAAACCATTCAGCTTAGCCCGTGAATCCCACCTCCCTACTCATGTATATAGCCTCCATGCCCGACCAATTACAGAAATAATAACGGTTACCTATAGTAAAAGGCTACAGGCTTACATATTATCTGGCTATAGAAATGAAACCGCTATTGAGGTAACGGGAGCCTAGAGTTGCATAGCCTCTACGCCCTCGTTAAACCAAATGCCCTTCGACCATAAGCCGAAACCCTCTCAAACCCAAGTCAAATATCCAAGCCGCTATACAAATCGCGAGCTGTTGCGGCCCAATAGACTGCTCATGGAACTCCTATAGAAGCCTCAACCCTGGTACGGTTGAGTGCAGTACCTTCATGACCCTAAACTATGGGACTGATGGTATATTTCTTTTTATCGGTAATGCAGGATTTATATCATCAACCGTAGAACCCCTTAGAATACTCTTGAACCTCCAACCCTAAGCTGTCAAGAAAGACAGTCGCCAGCAGGCCAGGGAAAGCAGTGAAACCCGAAGGTTCAGTTCAAAGGCTGCGAAGACGCCTGCGCTCTTCCGACCTGACGCGCGAAGCTTTCAGGAACCCTCCCGTCCTCCGTGTCCCTCCCCGTCCCCCCTTCCCTACGGTTGATGATATACATCCTGCATTACCCATAATAAGGAATATACCATAGTTCCCGTAGTTTAGGGTCCATAAGGTAATGCAGGATTTATATCATCAACAGTATTTCCGCGATGATTGAAAGGGCTCCGAATCCTGAACGATGGCAGCTTTGGATGCCCGCGGCCCATGCTACACTGTGCCCTGAAGCACTCATGGCTCCGGGCTTACAGCCATCATTCTCCTATTGTAAACTCCAAAAAGTTGGAAACCTGATTAAGGACAAATCGTGCTGGGATTCCCTTTACTTTGCTCTTAGGGATTGAGGCTATCGGGTTTCCAACTCGGCTTCTGCTGTAGACCCAAGAAGGTAACCTAGGAATAGTAAGGGTGCCCTTTTTGGTTTGAAGGGGGTTATAAGGGAACCTAAACCCTACAACAGGGAATAAGGGCCTACTCTGGGTCCTAGTCTCTAAACCCGAACAAAAAACACTGGATCTGAACCTGAACTCCCTGAACCCCGGACTCGAGAGGCCATGTTGGCAAATTCAAACCCAAAGTTCTAAATTCTCTCCTGCTTCCCCACTCCTTGAAGCAGAACGTGTCCTCAATGAAATCAGAAACTCCCTCCCCAAACTCTCAAGCCCTCAGCTATCGAATCCTGAAGCCTCGTGCACCGTGCCCTGCCATGGCCCTAAACCCAAAACCCCTAGACCCCTATAACCCTGAACCACCCATATCCCGGCGCGCACCAGCGGAAGATCTCAGGCAGTGGTGGACAGCCTGGAGCCGACAACTGCACAATAAACAAACAGGACAAGACATGGAGTATGAGTCGTAGAAATGTAGTCGATAAGACAAGAAATATTGAGATACACACCTACAAAATTATATACAAAATTAAATGCATGTATGCGTGTGTGTGTGTATGTATGTATATATATATATATATACACGTACGTCTGTAAGTACTGTACAGTATATAGCATAGCGTAGCACAGCAAAGCAAAGCACAAACGTCACATAGGATGGGATAAGCTGGTCTAGTATGTTTCAAAACTGTCGTGCAGGTCTTCCCAATGCGCAGACCTTTACAAGGACATCTTTAAGAAAATCCATGTCAAGCCTTTTGGCGGGGTACAAGTGGCTCGCCGTTGGTTTGATTCCGTATGTGCTGATTGAGCGCAATCACCAGGAAGGAGGTACCAAGCTTGCTCGATGTAACTCTCTTTCAGCCTAAGGAGGTGGAAAACCCTAAACCCTAAGGTGGATATGGACATGGAGGAAATTGGGTATTGTAGAAACCTGATTAACAAACCCTTGGCCTATAAGCCCAAAATGATAGGATTCATATAAGGAGCCCGAATAAAGGCCCAAGGGTTCTTAATCTGGTTCCTACATGTGCTGGGGGTTCCGTAATATAAATTATAGTATAATATACCCAAAACCCTATTCTAATGGTTAAGGCCCATATATTATAGTATCCTTGTAGATCCCTTATAGACCCTTTTAAAGAACCCTTTAAAGGAACCCCCTCTCTAATTTAAGGGAGCCGGGGCGCTCGATCTCTGCGAAGACCGGGGAATGGTCCGCCCAGCCGCAGCCTGGGGAGACCTCCGAGCAGGGTCCAGAAACCCCAAAGGGCTTTTTACAGGGCTCTATAAGGGAGTTTCTGAAAGTAGGGGACCCTATGTAATAGAGTACCCTACATAGTAGGATCCTTAGTAGAAACCCCGAAATCCTTTCTTTAGAGTAAACTCAAAGGGAGAAAGGAGGGACCCTTAATGGGGACCCCTACCTTAAGGGTATATACCTAGGGGTCTCTTCTTCAACAGCCGGGCCCCCAAAAGTTCAAACTTTCTAAGATAGAGCAAATATATAAGGCCAAAAAGTTTAAAGTTCCCCGTTCACTATCTGAGTCTTTATAGTAAACACCGAAAAGTTGGAAACGTGATTAAGGCCAAATAGTGTTGGGATTCCAAATACATGACTCTTGAGGATTGAGGCTATTGGGTTTCCGACTTTTGGGCTTCTACCATAGCCCGTTATGGCTCAGGGTTCCCTTTAAGGCTTAGGAGTTTAGGGATTAAGGGGTTTAGGGTTTAGGAGTCTAGGAAATCCTTTCTTTAGCCCATTATGGCTCGGGGTTCCCTTTAACCAGTTCATGGTTGGGATAGGATTAAAAACTTACATCTTTATTCCTTATTGGGTTTAAGTACACATAAAAATGTAAAATGTTACCCAACTTCGACAAAGTTAAGGTTTATAGGAGTTTAGGATTTGGGGGGTTTAGGGTTTAGGAGTCTAGGGGGTCTAGGGGTTTTAGAGTTCAGGGTTTAGGGCTTTGGGCGTCAGGGCTTAGGGTTCAAGGCCCTCTCCAAGGAAAGCCCTCTAGAACTTGAGGAATACTCACTATCTGTGCTCATCCTTGTCTAATCATGTTGGGTCCCGTTGGGTTCGCCGAAATTGAGCCTAGGGCTCCAGTTCCCTAAATAGTAGGTTACTAGCCATAGATTATGTACCCCAGTAACTTACTATTTGGGTAACTCGAGCCCTAGGGTGACATTGCAGCAAAATCTCCAACCCGACAGGCAAGTTTCCCTTCGGCTTGCAAGTAGTGCACTCAACTACTGCAGCTCTAGCACCCTGACTTCCTTGGTTCACAGCTCGGGGTATCCAGTTACCCCTAAACCCTCAGCCCTACCTTAACACCGAATAACTTACCTTTTTAAGGACTTATATAAAGCACTCAGAATAAGGAACCCTGACATGGTAGGTTTTTCAGGGTTAAGGTATACCCTACAAAACCCTAGACGCCCTAAACCCTGAAGCCATACAACCCTAAAGCCCTAAACCCTACAAGAGACCCGAGGCTCCATCTGTGCCTTGTTGTGCGGTGGAAAGGCGGGCCAGCAGGAGCCGTCGCCAACGATTTTATACCAGTTCACCTGACGGCCCCGAACAAAAGAACTTGAAGTTTAGGGTTAGGGTTTCCTTCGGGTTTAAGGTTGAGGGTTAACTTAGGGTTTAGGGTTGAGGTGAACTTAGGGCTTAGAGTTAACTTAGAGAGTTTAGGGTTTAGGGTTAGCTTAGGGTTTAGGGTTTAGGGCTCTTGGGCTCCGGTGTAGAGAACATTGGAGCATCCGTCTCAATCAAGACTTGTCATCCCTAGGGCTCCTTTTACCTAAACAAGATGGTCCATATATATATATATATATACTACCATTCTGGAGTTAGGCCCCCCCAAACCATAGCCATAACAGGAATGGTCTTTTGGGGACCGAATTCCGTAATGCATAACGACAGTAGTATACATGGACCCTCTGGGTAAAGAACAGCTTAGGGCTTAGGGCTCCGGCGCAGAGCCTATAAACCGTACACCCTACCAACAGGAAAACCGCTGAAACCCCACAAACCCTGACACCTAACTCTAAAAGACGTAGAGTTGAGGTTGAGGGGTGCGAAGCCCAACCCCTTCCCAAGGATCCGGGTGCCAACTCTCGGGCTCAGGTTTATCTTTCCCTTGCAAGCACCCAATGTAGAGGCCTCCTCAGGATTTGGGATTTAGGGTTATAGAAGGGAGGACTTTAAAATTAGAATGTGGTTTCTATAAGGGATTACGATAACGATTACCGCGAGGGTTCAATGGTACAGGGGCCTTAATGACAAAAGGGCCAGGTGCTCTCAATGCCAAACTTTATGGGGCTTACATAAGAAACCACGATACATCCAGGAACGCTTCAGGTTTTGATGGCAAGCTCACTGCTTTTAGGGTTCAGAGTTCAGGGGATATACCTCCTGCTTCAGATCCCTGCTGCATTTTTTTGCTTGCACTACGGGACCATAGCCTACTTATTCCGCAAACTTTGGGCTTGAAGCTAGGGCCTGAGGCTCAATTCTCAAACTCATTCAGGCTCCCCAGAGATTTCAAAACCGTTCTATTAAGGTGTTTGAATCATATCCCTAAGCCCTAAATCCTAAATAGACCGTTCTACTAAGGAAGATATTTGAATCATATTCCTAAACCTTAAACCCTAAATCCTAAACCCCTCTGCAAGTGAAGGCATCTTGTGAAATCGAGGAGGGTTGGAGTCTCTGCCTCCGACTTCTTCAGGGTCTACATCAGGCTTCCTTAATTGTGCGAATAAAATCGAAACCCTGTCTAGGATTTCATCCTTGGCCTGAGACAGACATTTGGGAACTTGACAAAAAAACACGGTAGAGGTTTGGATGGTACAGGATAACTAATGAATACTCAAGAAGAACTTCAAAGGGAGATGATTACCAATTGCTCAGAGCTCTATACCAAACAGCATGGCAAAGACTAAGACGGCAATCCCGCCTTACCAACTTTCAGCGGGCTTTCTGTGATGAAGATGAAGTCGATGTCCTTTGTAGCACAGAGCTGCTTCAGGCCGGGTGATATAGAAAGACCTCACCCCGCAAATCCTTGAACCCCAAACCCAACCACCCTCAACCAACATACAGAAGACTACTGAATTTACAGGAGCCGTCGTACTCATGCTCAACAGTCTTCACAGTGAGGCAGAAAGAAATCTAGCCCCAAAAGCCCGCTATAGTTTCTATAGTTGTTACACGCGTTTTCCTTCTTGGACCCTTAGGATTACGACCCTCACGGCCTGATGGGGTGATGGAGGGAGGATTTGGTACTTGCGGAGGCCGGAACAAAGACTGCAGCCGCGTGTATGAACATGGGCTAGCTATAGCCTTTTGGGAGCATTTGGGAGCTATAAGCGATAAGGTAACGTTCGGATTGAGGGTTGAGCATTTATAGGCTTAGGGAACCCTACCGCCAATTCCATTCCAGACCAGCAGCGTGCTTCGCGGCCAAGCTCCTCGGGCAAGAAGCACATCCTCTAATTCCCTGTACCCAGTATGTATGTACGTATGTATGTACGTATGTATATCTGTATGTATATATATATATATATATATATATATGTATACAAATCTATATATGTGGTCTGTCTGTCTGTCTGTCTGTCTGTTTGAATAAAAACGATTAACTAGTTTATTTGCTTATGTATACCTGTATAACAACTAGTTAGACACATACATTTACTTTGGTCTTGAAGTAGTCCTGGGTAATTACTTGGGGGCCAAAGTATACACTGTTTGGGTAGTTACACTGACCCATAGTGATCTAGATCGGCACATCTCTGTGCGTCACTGCGTTGCCGGCTGCTGCTGGAACTGCCTGGTACACATACACACGCATGCAGCCGTTTGTAGATACGTGCGTACGGCAAGGACGTATGGGTGCAGGAATGCATGCATGTGAACATGTACACATGTATTACATGTGTCTTTCTTGAACAAGAAAAAATGCGGCAAACCTTTCAGACCATACCTACGGTTGTGTCATAAACTCTGAGCTCCGAAACCCTGGCTGCAGCGAGGCTTCCACTTCCATCCAGTCATGTACTCGAGATGGCCCATGGCCCCGCGCCAATCTGCGGTATTGAAGTCGCCCAGGAAAATCCTGCGCTGCAACATTCTGACGCAACCTCACCGAGTCCTCTGCAAGTCCTACCTACTGAAAACAGTGGACTACACTATTCGAGGCCAGGAAACCGAAGAAGCCAACCCTGATGCTGTAGCTTTCGGCTCCCTGAAAACACACACACACAGAAACACACACACACACAAACACACACACACACAGATGCAGGGCACACTGCAAAAAAAGGGATGCTCAACAAGGGTGCCAGGGGCTCACAGCATCGAGGGGAGTGGGAGCTTCAGGGCGTGGCTGTAGGGTACCCTGAAACTCCCAGAGTGTTCAGGGTCCAAACTCATCATCCGGGCGTTTAACCCTAGACCGAAAATCCGAAAACGACCATATGTCTGTGACAGATGGACTTGAGAGCTGATCTGTAAGGGAACTTCATGGCTCAGCATATCGACCTCCAGATGACTCCGAAAAAATGTTGCAGACGAGCCGCGAAGGAGCACTGTGCGTCTCGGCGCACTCCTGTCAGATTAATTAATCTGCAAAAAAGTATCTATTATAGAGGTGGCTTTACGTTGCTGTGGCGCAGACTGCGCGTGGAATGAGTCGGCTGGAATGCTCATGAATGCTTGCAACTGGGGTTATGGTACTCTGGATGAGCTGTCACTCGCTGTTGACTGGATAGCTGCAGCTACCTGGTGAAGTGTACGACTGTCATGTCTTGGGATCGTACGTGCAATCCCTCTCTGGACCTTTCTTCACAACTTGCAACCCTGAGCAGCACATCGATGATGACCTTGGTCGGGGCCTATGAACAGCACAAACTACGTTTGAACCTGAACCCTGCTAAACCAAAACACCCTACACAAACAAAACGCTGAACCCCAAACAAGCCAAGCAGATCCCAAAAGAAACTACCCTAAGGCCCCGTAGTAGTTCCTTTTTAGGAGTATCATAGGATTCTTAATATGCACCCCAGAAAGGAACTACTATGGGGCCTTAGGGTAAACGCTGAACTTCGAATCAGAAGCCTTCGACTTGCGATCGGAAGCCTGTTCTGATCCTTAAGGCTCCATGTACCCTTATAGTAGATACTTCGGCCTTAAAGTACCTATATATATATATATATATATATATCTATCTATCTGTATATATATATATATATATATATATATACGTATATGTGTGTATATATATATATATATAGAGAGACCCCCTTAAGGCTTAAGTATCTACTATAAAGATACATGGAGCCGTTGGGGATGGCTGCTTGTCTGCATGTCTGCGGCTCCAGTGGGTTCAGGGCGTCATCGACTACCTATAGTCTCCATTGTAGTTCCTTTTTGGGGTTACCTTATAGGATCCTGATTGTATATTCGGCTAAACCAAAAAGAGGAACTACAACGGAGACTATAGGTAGGGTTTGGGGCTTCGGGTTCTGTAGAGTTCTCCGACTTAGGATTTGATACGCAGCGTCGACCAGGCTTATTGCTAGTACGATGTTTCTGTTGAAGTCTGAGGCTGGCCTTCGCCTGTCAGCGCTTGCGACTGGGCGCATAGTATTACACTACAAGCCAGAAACTTGGAACACACGATCCTCATGCCCTAAGATACAGAATAAGCATTATAGGAACGATTCATCCTAAACCCACGTTCTAACTTTCAAGGGTAGACAATAAACCCTCGTTATCCCAAATTCCTAATCCCAAACCTTACCCCCGTTTTTACGTGCACTATTGCTTTTTCTGAGCATTACATCACAGCACCGTAGACCATTAACCTGAGCTCATCTCCAACCAAAGCCGTTGTCCTTCATCTTATCAGCAGCCAACTCGATCGACCTGGGAAGAAGGATTCACAGCTTAGGTTTCGGGGTTTCGGCCTATTCCTTTGTTTTGATGGGGGCTAAAGGGTGGGGGCAGGTGGTTGTGGGTTAGGGTAGACTGCATCGCACATCGCGGAGAAAAATACAAAATCGTACGATGGTCAATGGTCCCCACGCCTATACGGTTTTGTTTGGCGGTCTTGCTCGGGCCACTGCGCGCGATACTCCTATGCTGTTCAGGTATTACTCGCAGACTGAACAAACACGGCAACCATCCGCCACAAAAGAAGACGCCCAAAAGCCGTCTAAAGTATAATCTTCGAACCCAAAAGCCTTAAAAGCATCAGTCCTTAGAGCCTTAGGGTAGAAAACCCTTATTCCCTTAAGGATTCCTTTAACGGCTCCTTTAATATTAAAGGTACCTGTAATGGTTCCTTTAAAGGCACTTCCTTTAAGGGCTCCTTTTTGTGGGGTCGTTAAGGATTCCTTGCGACTCCCAGGAGCTCTTTGGCCCACTTCACGTTGTTTCCACGCTGAACTGGATGCAGGCCCCAGACACAGAACTTCGCCTTGGCGCCCAGAACTACGGTTGATGCCCTATACTATGGGAACTATTGTATATTCCTTATTCTGGGTAATGCAGGATTTATATCATCAACCGTATGGCTCAGGGTTTAGGGTGTTTATAGGGTCGAGGGGCTTATAGGGTTTAAAGGTTTAGAGGCTTTATATGGGTTTAAAGGTCTATGGGTTTATAGGGTTTAGGGATTTAGGGTCTCAGGTATATGTTGGATGAGGAGTTACACTTCGGGCTCTGGGGGTTGTAGTGTTCAGCAAATCCTGGCCGAACACGGCAAGGGTCGGCTCAGTACGGCGGATCCGTAGGGCTGGATGGCTTTGCAGCTGAGGTTCATGATTTTAAGGGTCCATGGCTTGGGCGTTAGAGTTTGAACTTCCCTCGGAGATACGATACTATGGAGGCGTTTAGAAGGGTTGTATCAAGGGATGAGCGCCTGACTGATACTTCGGCTTCTCGCAAGGAACTTAGCATCAGGATCCCTACTCAGGGCCCTTATTACGAAAAGTGGGGTTGCAAATCAGGGAGCACTCACAATCGTATGCCTCAAACCGTACCCATTGCAAGCCTCTGACAGTTAGCGGGCTCAGGATTCGGAGAAGGATCGTGACGAGTGCGGTAAAGTCCTGGTAACGATCAGAGTTTAAAGTTGAGGGTCTAGAACTTTTCGCAAGCAACGCCACACTGAGCCACGAGATCTCTCACTAGGCTGTGCCGTAAGCCCAAAACTGCAATATCCTAATCCACGTGCGATTCGTCTCAACAAGCCCAGCTGCGGCACCCTTCTGCATCATCGCGCCGCAGACGCCCCGGGATCCCGGCACATCAATCTCCACCGAAGATGCGTGACCTGCATATCTGAATCTCGTGCTGACAGCCAAACGGTTTAGGTTACAGTGCTTATAGGGTTCAGCAAAACGGTTTAGGGCTTATAGTGCTTAGGGATGCTCTGGGTTTAGGGCCACGTACAAGCAAGACTGCACAACATTAGTCACGGATCTTGCATCTTGGACAATGCCAAGACGGTAGACCAAATGAACGCAGACAAAGCTGGCAACCCTAAACCCGAAACCTTAAACCGCATCTTCTCATAACGTCAAGCATATGTCGCCTTTTCATGCTGGCTCTCCTAGCTTGAGAGACTACCCCGATCATGTCTTGGAGTGCCGCCTGGAGTTCAAAGGCCTATGCCGGATACCATAAGCCACAACTCAGAGAGGACATACCAGAACCGAATACACCACGACAGCAACCGAAGCCCGAACTCCTTATATAATAGAGTCTACCTGCAACAAACCAAAACCCCGCTTCGCCCCCCCCCCACCCCACAACTAAGTAGCCTGCCATGAACAAGGTTGAGATCGTGTTCCAAGAGACATGCTCCAACGCTTCGCAGCCCCAACGAAAGCGTAAACCTGAAACCCTAGTAGGGTCGTAGCATATCTTTTGGAAACAAACACTGTGGAACCCGATGGACTGGTACGACTAATTGATAACACCTCTCAAAATGGGACAAGAACCCTAAACCCTAAGCCCTCAAAATGGGACAATAACCCTAAACCCTAAGCCCTCAAAATGGGACAAGACTCTCCAGTCGGTCTTGTGGAAGTTGTATCCGCACCAATCATGAGGCTGGCGCCAGGTGTTAGCAGAAACCATGCCTGTCGTTCAGGGCAAAATAGCATGCCCCTACAGACTCTGCACAGTTTCACAAAGAGAAGCCCCAGCACCCGATTCTCTAAGGTCCACACACAGATCAAACATATCTCCACACCCTGGTCAAAGCATCATAACCCCCGAATAGAGTAGCCAGTCTGCAAGGTATCCCCGAACTCCCCGAAATCCTATTCCGTTTACGGAGGCCTGTGTCAGTATCAGCGAGCTTATCTTCGTCTTGGCGTTTTGCTTTCGGCTTCTGTGTTTTGGGTATGGTGTTTTGATATTGAGGGCATGAGATGTCTTGAGGTCTGGAGTTTGGCAATCGAGGCGCAGTATCCCGTAACACTGGACTGTGTGTCTGTGGGTGACGATATGGTCTTGGGGCGCATGTCAGTCCCCAGAGCCATTAGGGCCTTAGGGTTACGCTTTGTGGCATCGACCAGCCTGCTTCGTCTGCAATACGCTCAAGCCTGTTGTTCGTCTCCTGGCAGGGTGAAGGGTTTAGGGGTTGGGGTTTAGCGGTTTATCTTTCAGCAATGTGCAAGGATGTGCGAAGTCAGGTTGAAGGCCCACTTTCGAGGGACAGAGAATGGATCATAAGATGGACGAAGAATTCTGCCTCACCCGCATCGAATCCAGGGGTTGGCAGGAAAGGAAACGAGAGGACAGTGGGCCCTTCGGTTCACAGAGCCCTATTCCGAATACATCCCAAAATCCCTAAAACCTAAGCCCAACGTCGTTTAAAATGAGGCACCTCCCAAGCCAGCTGGAAATTGAACCTGCCCCTAGACCCAAACCCTGATCCCTAAATCATGTAAGTCCTAAGCCCTCTTAAGGGGTGCAAACACTCTACTGGGTTGTAGTTTGCGGCCCACAAAAGTTTGTAATCGGCCTCCACGAGTATGCATCAATAGATTTACAGTTCTAGAACTAGCAAAGAAATTATACAGTTTCCAAAACTGCCATCTAGTATACGCCCCTAGAAAACCCAGCCGCTCGCCTGCAGGTTCGCGATGTCAACGTCCCACCTCGGCGAGGCAGAAGGTCGGGAGATGAAGGAGTCGGGCAATTTTTTGGGGGTTAGGGTTTAGGGTTTTAGTTGAGGGTTCAGGGTTTGAGTTTAAGGTTTAGGGTCCTTCAGGTTCGGGTTTAAGGTTAGGGTTAAGGGGTTTGGGGTTTAGGGTTAAGGGGCTTGCGGATTTCCCTGCGCATCCACGGTACCTATATCCTGTAATTCAAGCTGTTTAGGTCTAACAATAGCCGTAGTGCAGGGCATAGTGTCTTGGGCAGCAAATGCTTTAGAGGTTACTTGAACCTTACAAATGTCTTTAAGGTCTAGAGTGTTAAATCCGGGCTTTCGGGCGTGGGGCTCAAGGTTTAGCAGGACGCAAGTCTTCAGGGTGCTTTTGGGCATGGGCTTGGGGGTTTCGGGGTCGTGGGTCCGAGATTTACAGTTTGGGTTTGCGCTTGGTTCTGGGAAGCTCCAGTGTCTTGAAACGCGGCATTCACAATCTAATCCTTAATGCGAATACGAATTTTGGCGGAGGATTCGCTAACAGATAACATTGGTAGTTATTCAGGCTCCTATACTATCTTACTTACGCCCTCTCCGACATGCATGACCGCTCAAGTCTGAAAGATGCGGCTTCTGCCAGTCACAAGGGATAAAGGCATCGGGCTGTCAGGTGTAGTTGATGATCCCGGGCTCAGGAGACATGATAAGACACACAAAGACTAGAGTCTCTGTTTGCCTTTAGACTTTCTGTGCTGCAGAATCCGAAAACTCTGGACTATAAACCCTTAAGAAAAAGAAACACAATGAAAACACACTTCCCTTGCTGCACGAACATTCTGGGTTGCGGTATATAGCCCGAACCCCTAAACGGGACAATGTTGATAAAAGAAACCTTTATCGGAAGGCTTTGATGTCCCTTGCAAAAGCTCTTTTTACCCCTAGAAGCATGCCTAACCAATATATAAGAGCATCTATGTTTGGCCTTATAATAAATCCCTGGCCTATATAAATGGAACAAACCCGTGACGTCTGATTTCTGAGTAGAGACAGGCTGCTCGGTTTTCTTAGATACCACTTGGGTAGTTCTCACAATCAGGATCCTTGTTCTAATAGGGTGTCGTACTATTCCGGGGACCTGAGATGGGACCCTTATTTAGAGAACTGCCCAGTAACTTGGAAACCCATAGCCTATACTGCTGAAAGGATACTGTATTAATTGGACCAAAACCTAAACCCTAAACCCCTGAACCCTAAACCCTTCAGGGATAGCTGTTGAGAAGATGCCACTTCCCTTCTAGGTGTAGCGAGGTAGCTCCTTGAGCATGTTCCCCATGGCGTCAATCTTTCCGTTCCCAAAGTACACCTTTAAAGTGGCGGTTTCAGCGTGTAGAGTTTTAGTGTACTGCTTGAGGCTTTGAGGGTGTAAGGTTTATAGTGATTACCTGCACCCTGAATATACCTCGTTCCTCGGCACGAGTGCGAAGTTCAGGACATATATATGGAAATCATCTTAATGAGCCCTAGAAAGGGATAGGCTCTTTAGGGTCCAGGTAGGCTGTAGGGTCCCCTGCCAAGGCTCTATGAGGCCTGTCGATCCAACTCGAAACGGACTCTATTGGGTTTGTTGAGGGGTTTAGGGGTTTAGGGCTTGGGTAGTGGTACTTATCTTAATACGTCCATAAAATAACTACTTACTAAGTCTCCCGACACTCCGAGTGGGTTGTATGGTTTGAGGTGTAGAGCTCTGGCGAGCTCTAGAAGGGCTCTGCACGGGTTTAGAGTTTGGGGCTTAAGGCTTCATAGGGCCGCCTTACGGGCTCTATGAGAGTTTAGAGCTTACACAGTTTAGGGTTTAGGGCAACATATGAGGCCCTAAGTATAGGGTCCTTGGAAGCATATGGTAACACAATTTTGCTCAACAACAACAACAACAGCTGAAACCCGGTTCCCTTTTTCATGCGATTCGGTTTGAATAAGGGAAAAAGGGTACTACTCAGGCACCTAGAAGACCCTACACGATTTGGGGACCCTAAACCCAAAACCCTAACCCCTAAACCCTAAACCTCATGGCCGCAGAGCGAGCCGGGGGTTCCCTTCGGGGCTGAAAAGGCCCTGAACCCTAAACCCGTCTAACATAGGGGCCTTGAGGGATTTAGCATAGGGTTCCTTTAAAGGGTTCCCGATCTTGATGATAAAAATGCAGGCTTCTGATTTTGAAATATTGCTGTTGGGCTTCAGGTTCAGGCTCCAGGGCTTGAGGGTATGGGGCGCTGTACGGCTTACTCGGCATAAGGTCCAAGGCCCAGGATCTTAGCGGCGGTTCGTAAATGGTCAATGGAAAAAAGGTGCGTGTCAGGGTGTGCGATGTAGCCTTTCTAATGTGTCTCGCGTCAAGCCTAACAAGTGGCTGGTACATAGCCTGCTTTTGCACATTTTTGTAGCGGGAGCAAACAATGACAGTACTGGCTTGGAATCAGGTCACGTCAGGACCACATAAGTGCGATAATGTAGACACTGTCCAACTCAAGCACTATTACGCCAAGACCAAACCCTAAGCCCCAAATCGTGCCTTCAGCCTACGGGAACCTCGATTTCCAAACCCTGAAACCTCCTGAAACCTCTCCCTACATCCCAAAGACCCTTAGCCCTGGAAGCACAGAGCTCTTGCGAAACTGCCGTCGCGCGACGTTCCATGACATGATGCGAAGCTTTGTTGGAGTTTCTCCGGAGCTACCGCCTGCAAGACAACGGATGCGCAAGGTTCGGGTTTCAGAGTTTATCACAGTGAAGTTGAGTGGGAGTTTCCGAAATTAGGGGTACCTTATTTGGGGTCCTTATAATATGGATCCTACTATCAAGTAGGAGTTTAGGACTCAAGGGTAATGCAGTCGTCGGATGTCGAGTCTGTTGGGATGCGTGCGCCGTTCAGAAGTACTCGAAAACCAGAACTAGTCCTTGTCATTGTTCTTCTCACCAGCTTCGTAGCTAAGGTGCGGCCTATGTCGGTACTGAAGGTTTTTGGAAAACAGGGAAAGACAGTGTCCTAAGGTCCTAGTCATAGCCAAAAAATTTTGGGCTGCAAACCTGCGGCCGTGAGAATCGTGCACGACTGCTTCTGCTTTCGTAGGTCGGCCGGCTGTGTGCCACGTGCCGGTTCGGAACCACTGCTTCACTGCGACCATGGGGTAGCGAGTCTGGTGGAGCTCCTATAGACATGCGCTCACTATAGGAACCTGAATACGAAGCCCCGGGTCTTTATGAGGGGTTCTGCACATGAAACGTCACATTAACGGGTCTTAATGTTAACATCCTTTTCATAAACCCCCCCTCAGTTATAAAACTTGATCCCGGAAACTCAGTTACCTCCGTAGTGGTATAGGGTTTAGGGGTTTAGGGGGCTGAGAGATTTAGGTTTCAGGGTGTAGGGGTTTGGGGTTTCGGGTAGTGCAAGGACCCCCCCCCCTCACTCAACAGTCAATCAACCCTGCCGGGGCCTGAAGATCAATCGGGCTGGGGACATTACTCTAGGGGCCTGAAAAGTCAGAGTAGGGTTTTGTGGCCCATTATAATTACTATATCTATCATAAGGAACCCCCAAAATAGTAGAGGTATATAATTATGAAGGCCCCGAAACTACATTAATTACCAGCAGCCTGAAGAGCATGCCTTGTATTCCATGCGCCATGTCAGCCCAAATTGCGCGAGAGCTAAGATTGGTGCTACCTTGCCTACTGTGCTTAATCATATTACCTGCTTGCAAAGTCCCAAAACCGGGTAATGTAGGTGTCATCATAAGTGGAATCCTTTGTTTGGGGGGGGGTTCATGTTTTCGCCATCCTGATGATATGTTATAATCGGGGTCATTATCTTTATACTGGTTCAGGCCCTTACATGACCCTGAATCAAAAAAAATTTTGTGGTGCTCCTGCGCTCAAAAATAGGACACCGGGATCCAGATGATACAACCACAAAATTTAGGGTTCAGGGATTTAGATTAGGTCACCATATTACAAAGTTTTAAGGGACAAAGAGGGTTTCCGAGAAAAAAACACATAGTGGATTCTGAAACCAATCTTCTTGCGGCCTGTCGTGCTAGAGCCAGTGTCGGCGGTGGTGGTGACTTCGCCGTCTTGTGTCGTCGTCTCACTGACACCACCGCCGACTCAGTTGTATGGATGCTTTTTGGCTCACGGGTTAAGTGCAATTGGGGCTGAGAAATGGGAGCCTCGGGGGAAATATTCATGGTCTAGTGCTCGCGTAGCGACAGCACAGCGGAATCCCTTACTAGTGTGGTATAGCGAGTAGATCTAGCTGTATAACTCAGAGTAGGAAGCTTCTATAGTAGGCGAGGCACTCGTGGTGGCAGGAGCTTCGGTCGTTGTGACCCCGCCGATTCCACTCGCCTTCAGCATAGTTCTGACATTTGGGCTCTTGGGCATGCAGTACTCCGGGCTAGCAAGTACTTAAACTCCAATCCATCCGTCGCCGTAGGCGCTAGCCACATGAAGCCCCTTTCAAGTAAATTGCTTATATCAGGGAAAGTCCCACCTACCTTCATCCCGGGTCTCACTTCACCTTTTGAGGTAGTTGAACCGCTGGACCCCAACCACCTTGACCTTGGAATGCATGGTGTATCTTTGCTTATCTGATTTCCTGTGCCTGGGAACCTGATTTCCAAGTCGGCCATAAGCTAAAACACACCAAAAACCTAGTTAAAACCCTGAACCCTTAACCCCAAAACCCTAACCCCCAAAACAACACAACATCGACTGCATCGCCAGAACTTCCCCATGGAAGGCCTCGCACTGCCGTGCTTCTTGCGCAGATGTGGTCGATGAGGCCCGGCAGGCCTCACCCAGGGTTTTTACCGGAGGCCTAGGGGACTTAGTACGTATGTTATAAGTCGGGGTATATTTGGGGGTACCTCCATTTGGGATACTTATAACTCTACGTAAAACTTAGTTACTAAGTTACTAAGTTTCCTGGGGGTCTAAGTGGGGCCTATTAGGTTTAGGGCTTTATTGGGTTTAGGGGTCTAGGGTTTTCCAAACAAGCCGTTCAGTCACGCCTTTTAGGGAGTAGGGGCTTCAGAAGTCTAAAATCCTAAAGGTTAAACTCTAACCGTAGGTGTCACTGCCAAAGCCGTGCCCCTGAGAATCCCTTTGAAGCCCTCGTAAAAACTCTACCGGCAAGACATCTCAGTGAGTCGAACACACATGGCCAGGGTTCAAGGTTTACGGTCTAGGTTATTTGTCTGTTTGACCCCATGCTTCCAAGGACCTTATAGTCCAGGCCTTACCGGCCCCTTACGGACCCAATAATAGGGTAAGGTTTGGGTGACGCCTAGCAACCCAGTCGCGGAAACGCGCGAACATGAATCGTCCGAGGCGCTTGAATCGTAGTCGACCAGCCCGTCTGTCCGACGAGGCAGCCACACTCGTCAGTTGGGGTTCCTTGAGTCTTAAGGTTGAGGGGTTTAGGGTTTAGGGGTTGGAGGATAGGGTTTAGGGGTTTAAGGGTCAGGGTTGACGTTCCAGGTGCCAAGTCTCTAGCCTGTAAGGTTAATCAGAAAGAAGACCTAAACCCCTAAACCCCTAAACCCCTACACTGAAAGTCGAGGCCTGTCGCCGGTGACCGCTTTAGGCTGTGCGGCTGGCTAAAGCTTCGGACGGTTAGGGCGTCGGACTTATAGGGCTGCAGGACCAAGATATCCTAGTCTACGATGCCATACCCCAAGGGTCCAAGTAGTCCTTACTTATGGTTTTTGGTACCTAAAAAAACCAAAGTCCTACAATAGGGAGTACTTGGACCCTCTGGGATACTGAACAAAGAATCGTGAGTGCTGGAAAGAGACACCAAACATACGACTAACTGGTTGGAATTCCGTCTGCAGGGCAGCTCTTAGGGAGTATAATAACCGAAAATTAAAAATTATTTCTCTAAGTACCCCTAAGTGAAGCTCAGCCTGCCAACTGCAATCGAACGCGAGCCAAGAACGAGACAACTGACTACTCCAATGTTGTCACCCTTAGGGTCCAAGTGCCCAAATAGTAGGGTTTCTCAAGGTCCAAAAACCATTCAGAGTATGGATTTTGGGACCTAAGACCCTGCTAGTTGGGTACTCGGACCCTCTGGGTCAGTTTGCACTGTTTGCACAGAAGGGTAGAACTGCTTACGCCCTCACCTTACGCCATCAACCACCCGCATCACCTAAGCCTTCAATCCTCAACCCGTGAACCGCCGTGGCGGCTTCAGGATAACTGGTAATACGAATAGGGTTTTGGGGCTCTTTGTACTATGAATATAATGAAGAACCCATAGACTAGTATGGGTTAGAAAAAGGCCCCTATTAAACCATTATAACAGCCCACTAGACCCCTTTAAAGGAAACCTGCTTCTAATTAAAACGGCCCATATACTTCCCAAACACGGGGCAAACCCAAAGCCGAGAATAAGCAGGTCGTTCTCTAAATTTAGGTCCCTTTCAGAATGCGCAGCCCGGCGACGGCACTGTCCAGAGAAACATCGGAAAGACCATCCTTTGCAACTTGAGGGTTCAGGGTTTAATTTAAGGGTTTAGGGTTTAGGTATTAGGGGTTGGGGTTTAAGGTTTAGGGTTAGGTTTTAGGGCTTCAGGGTTTTGGCTTGGAGGGATTGTGGTCGGGATTTTGAGGCTCAGAAGTGAGGGTTTGCGGTCCAGAGTTTCCGGATGAAAGCTAAGGGGCCAGTTGAGAGTTTCGAGCTCTGGGTGGCGGTTTAGTGCGCGTGTGCGCATGCGTTCATGGAACTCCACCGACACATGGGGTTTAGAGCTTGAGATTTAGAGTTTAGAACTTGGGGGTTCAGGTTTGGGGCTTGGTGACCAAAGAGATACATTGTAGCAAGGGTCCACTCGCCATAAACACATCAAGGGATATGAGGAAAGGTATGACGAATTCCCAACTGACTATACTGAACTTAGAACCCTAGCAAAAAATAAGATTTTAGTTGTTTCTTAGGAATTATAATAACCAAAAATTTAAAAAAAGTTTCTTAGGAATTATGATAACCAAAAATTTAAAAAAATATTTCTCTAAGTACCCCTAAGCTAAACCCTCAGGCCCGGTTAGAAGGCCCCACCCCCCTGCTCTGCGCAGTTCGTAGAGTTGCTCAGGGCTTAGAAAGTGCTGTGAAACCTTTAGGGTTTACGGGCTTCAGGGTTTACGGTTTGGGGCTTATGAAGGGTGTAGCTTCTATGATTTGGGGAAGCATTCCCCCATCCAGAAGCCAAGGCACCCCAGCGGAACTGGTAGGGGCCACATCTCTGGAAACCCGGACAGCAGCCTCTGCAGTGGCTCAGCATTTTCATCTTTTGGGAGGGTGGAGAGTTTCAGGATCAATGCTATACTGAGCTTAGAACCCTAGCAAAATTTTAATTCATAATAACCAAAAACTAACAATAATTTCTAGGAGCCCTAAGAATGGTGTAAGGTTTATAGGGCTGCTTAGAGCTTCAGGGTTTCAGGGTTTGCAGCATTTGCAGTTTAAACCTTTGAAAGGCTCAAGGGCCTAGGAGCTTAGGGATTTAGGGTTTTAAGGGTTAAGAGTTTAGGCGTAGATACTTATAGACCTCTATGGTCCGATTGATTAATTCTTAGGTGTTAGTGGTGGAAGGTTCGGTAGGGGAGAGGTGTTGTGTTGTCCGGCATTAGCCCGAAGCCACTGAACGCTTTCGGGTTTAGGCTTACCCACGCAGGACCCAGCCTAAACTCGCGAGCCGAACCTATGCTCAGACCCACTCCCCTGGAATAAAGCTGGAAGACTGGGCCCAAAACTGGCCCAAAACTCCCCCCCAATACACCAACTGTTCTTAAAGGTCATGGGATTTCGTTACTAACTAGGGTTATAATTAAGGTAACCATACTCATATAAACTTATAAGCCCAAGTAAGGTACTTATAACTTTACTTAATAAGTTTTAAGTCCCATGATCCTCCAGGTGCACTTACACTGAACGTAATGAACAAGCTGTGGAAACCAAACGCAAACGAACCTGACCCAAAAACTAAACCAGCAAAGCTCTGTAGACCCCACACCTACGCCCGTTGCGACACTTATAGGGTTTAGGGTATAGGGCCCTCACCTAAACACTAAACCCCAAATCCTAAACCATAGGGTGTAGGTGTGCAACCATGGCGAGAATGCCAGGATGCCTCGATTTGGCCTCGGCCAGTTGGGATCCTCATTGTCTTCCTGAAGAGGAGGTCCATTAGGACTAAAACCCCAGACCCTAAAGTCTACTAAGGTTTACGGGTGCGGACACGGTTCTAAATCCTGAATACACTCTAAACCCCATAAGCCCTAAACCCTATGGACCATGTCAAATGTTACGTTTGGAGCTTCGGCACTAGATCTCGGCTGACGCTTTGGAAGATCCAGGTCGGGGAGGGTCTGTCAACAGTACCTCAGAAGGTCCAGGGATTCCACCGTAATGGCTGGGCACCCAAATTACCATTCTAGTCATGGTTTGGGGGGACCTAATGCTATAATAGTAGAATACATGGACCCGCTTGGTGTCGTTTGGTCCTTCTGCTCGCAAGTGGATTGGTTCAACCTGTTAGTTTAGAGCTTGGTCGCGGGTGCACCTTACTCAACATACTAAGCCACCCGGTCTCATCTATTTTTACGAGCCATGCCAAGTCTCTGCAAAGCTCAAGACTAAAGGGAACTCCAGAAAGTTGGAATATGGTTTCAGGGTAGGATACCTTATAATTTACCATAAAGGGTTTAGGATAATCATATTCCAACTTTCTGGCTTTTACTTTAAGTCCACCAGCCCTCCTCAACATCAGGATGCCCCCAATTATAACTACTATTACTACCATATTACTACCATATTACTACCATATTACTATCATATTACTACCAAATAACTACTATTACAAAACCCTGCAAATGCGCATGTAGAACCCTACATCGAGCTGGAATGCCTCCGACAACAACCTTGGGTTGTGAAGGTTGCCGGCTTGCGTCATGGAGCGTGAAAAGCAACGTGGGCCTCAACACCATTAGAAATGCCTCATAGCTACATCGCTTCTGAACGAGCTTCTACTTTAGGCCGTAGGACTTCCTGGCTGGTATCTTCTAGGCCCAAGCAGGTACTACTAGGATTTGATTCGTTCTGGAACCGTCATGGTCAGGGTCTAGGGTTTAGAAGGGGTTAGAATTTGGTAAGGGGTTGAGGCTCAGGACGCTCAAGGTTACGAGGAATCTTCAAGCAAGGGTTCGGGAAGCCATCCTAAACCCTAAACCCCAAACGGCCCTAAACCCTAAACCCTAAACGGTCCTAAACCCTAAACGGCCCTAAACCCTTCAGCCGAGGTTCGGCACAGTCAGCGTCGTCTGCCGCCATCTTCCCGGCCCGCCGAACACCCTGGCGATGGATGAGTGGAATGCACGAAACCGAAGAAACATCTATTGTAGGGGCCTTAATAATTACCTATACTATTTTGAGGGTTCCTGAATAAAAGTATAAGTATAGTATAATGGCCCCAAAATCCTGTTCTAAATACGGCCGCCTACATTACACCCCTGGTTTAGAGCTTATAGGGTACCTCAAACCCAAGAAGATGTGGCTGAATGGCGTCGGCGCAAAACCCCACGGCTGCAAAGTTTTCCGAAAGTTGGCACGGCTCAAGGCTCACAAGAAAGCTTGAGGCCTCAAGCAAGCCTTCTGCATCGTTACAGTTGGCTTCCGACCACCAAGCAAGATAGAGGTAATCCTGAACTTCACGTTTCTCAACTGTTCTGGTCTGCCGGAGACTGCTTGGTCCAAGTTTCATCCTGCCGGGTCAAGCCACGGACCATGCTGAAAAGCACTTGAAGGGGTTTGGGTTTAGGATTGATGGTCTCTGGCCCGACCCATTCAGTCCAGAGGACAACCCCGCCAGCTCGGTTTGCCTCCTTCTACCCTACAAGAAGCACACCTAAACGGTCCTAAACCCTGCATAAACGCTAAAGCCTAAACCCTACGTGCTTCTCCGGCTTGCGTCTACGCATCTCAACGGAAATAGGGTGAAGCTCTTTGACCAGACCCTAAAGTCTAGTGCTTGGTCTTGGTTACCTTAGTTTGTTTTGGCAGGGTTGCAGGATCCTAACCATAAAATCTTTTGTTGCAACTTAAAACGATGCTACTGCTACATTCTTAATGCTCAGACTCTTCGATCTAAAGCTGCATGCAAGGGCATGCTTAATCCTAAACCCTACGCCGCGTGCACACCCTGACCCGGCCTGGAGCAACGTTAATCCTTTGTTTGCGCCGGTGGCCGTACCCTGGTCGACGGCGCAGCTTCCTTGGAGGAGTCTTGTAGCAAGATGCTTACAGGTTTCTCACTTTATTCCAGGAAGACCTATAGGGTCATTACTATTACGATTACTATTACTATTACTGTTACTAGTACTGTTACTGTTACTGAGGCAAGAAAGACTCACGAACATTTGACCTGATAGACTTGTACTCAAGCCTCCATCATGAGCTCAGGCAACTCGTTGCTGTGCAGGGCTGCGACCATCACCCAGACTCGTTCAGGATTAGCAGAGACACACAACTCAAGGTGAAGACTCAAATTTGCCAGCTGCCTTCTTCCGACCTGTTGCCCCTAGCGACGGCAGTTGCGATAACATGACAACTGCCAAGGGCGGTGAGATTCTCATAGATTCAGAACATTGCGGTTACCGATTCAGAGGTCGGTATACAAAGAATCCGACCTTTTCGGGGATCCTAAACCCTAAAGTCTTCTTTTCAGCGTCTTGTAGGTCTGAGACGCTTTTGAACTGCCATGTCCGCCTGTCGAGAGGCTCTCGGAGAGGCTGAGATTTGATAGGGGGATTATGAACTACCTTCACCCCAATGACAAAGTGGCCTACCGTTTAAAGGACCTATGGGTCATAAGAAAACGTAGAACGGTACGCTTGCTCACCCACCCAGAGATGTCGATAATTGACTTCTTCTGCACGAATGCTCAACATAATTTTGTCATCTGCTTTACACGGATGTGGAGAAAAAGCAAAGCCCCACACCCGACTGAGACATACCGAAATCCTAATGCCGAAACTTGACTATACCATATGCGTCTGCAGAAATGTGACAGCTTAGTATTGTGTATGTATGATGTGCCCGAGAGTCTATAAACGCACCAGCGATGCGGAATTAAGCGCACACAGGGATTGTTTTGCAGGGCTAGAGACCCTCTTGGTATACTAGTGTATACACATGACCACCCCCCCCCCCCCCCCCCCCCCCCCCACCGTAAAGCGGGAATGTCCTGATGCCTCCAAGCTGCCCTCCTCCCCTTGGCACTCAGGCGCGGTTTGGCCGAGCACGCAGAGCAGTAGGTTCGTCAGGACGAAGGATCGCATCATCACTCGCATTTGACCTCCCTCAAAGGCCTGTATATGCAAGGCCAGGCGCTGGAACGTGAGCCCAAAATTCTGCGCAGGTTAAGCAGCTCTACCTATAGGATTATACCCTACCCCTTTTTGGGGTAGTAACAGATCCCAACCATAAAGCTAGATACCCTAAAACAGGGATATGACCCTATGGAAGGAGGTTTCGAGGAGGCATTTGGGAGAGGGCCTTTGCTCATGGCTCGAAGGCTCACACGCACCCGACCTATGTAAGCGAACTGGACCCAACTTTGTGCTACCTAGAGGCTCCATAGCACTTACTTTCTAGGGTTCATATTCAGAATCCTATAAGGTAATCACAAAAAGGAACTACTATGAACCCTTGGTGGTAGAGCATAGAATCATTTATGCTCAAACCAGGGTGAGAGACCCGCAACTTCCGGAATGCAATGCTAGCTTACAGATTACCCATAAACCGTCAAGACCTTCGGCGCGGCCTGATTAGCTAGAACATTTCATTGTTTTTTTGAGGGGGGGGGGGGTAGCGTTGTCTTCCTGCCTAATCCCTGAACCCCTCGAACCCATGAACCCTAAACCTGTCGTAGACCGTATTAAGCCCTACACCCATGCACCCGCGAGCCTCTTCAGATCTGCAGCCTGCGTGTGTTGGTGTTTAGGGTTTTAGGGCTTTAGCTTTGGTGATTGAGGGATTTTTTTGTTTTGAGCGCCTTTCTTGTTTGAAGGATTTAGGGTTTAGGGTTTAAGGGTTTAGGGGTTTAGGGTTTAGGGGCTTTAGTGCGTTAAGGATTTAGGGTTCAGGCTTGAGGGTATGGGGTCTTAGGATTTAGGGATTCGGGCCCGGTGCATATCTGGAGTTGCGTCTTGAAGCGTGATGAACTATCCTCTATACCCTCTCCACAAGTGTCCGGTGGTGTTTCTGGGTGTAAAGGCTTGGAGCCTGCAGCTTTATTGCTGCCTACGGTCTTTCCCAAAGGGGCCAGATTGGGTAACCGGTAATTACAGAGGTCCTTGAAATCATGAAAGATATGGAACCCAAAGGGTCCGAAGTAGCTCTGACAGTAATTCTACTATGGAAACCCTACTTTGTACTATCATGTCTATACTGAACTTAGAACCCTAGCAAAGAATATAATTTTAGCTGTTTCTTAGGGATTATGATAACCAAAAAATAAAAAATCTAAGTACCCCTAAGATGTAGGTATGCATGCCCCTCTGGAAAGGATCACGATGAAGGTCGGGAGCCCGACAACAGACCTAGCAGTTGTCGAAAGATAAATTCAACCCTGGGTCCTTCCTGGACCCCCAAAGTATATTGAGAATAGTGGCATGTTAAAGGTATTTGGGCATTATTTTACCTACTGTTTGGTGCGGGTAGGTAAAGCCTAACGATTTCAAGCTGTTTCAGAGGTATGGGATCCAGGGTGCGTGTGTATCCTATCAGGAATCCTACAGCTCTACACACCCTACAGCCCTAAACACAAACCCCTCTCAGAAATCTGAGGCTTGCAGCCAAAAGGCTCTGCGGCTGAGCCGGTATCTGCTGATGCGATCTAACACCTAAGTCCGAGGCCGATGGGATAGCACGTTTCGGGTTTAGGGGTAGGCCTAGGGTATGTTTAGTGCAGCGTCCAGGGCTTCGGGCTTGGGGTTCAGGGTTAAGGGTTTGGGGATTTGGGTTTGAGGCTCCTTAATTAGCCCCAGAAACTTCGTATTAGGAGTCTTCAAAAGAAGCCTTAACCCCTGAACCTCGTGTCAAAGCGTAAAACAGCCAAGCTCCAAACCCTCAGCACCTCGCAACTGCAACAGCAACCCGATACCGTAAATCCTAGACCCTGCTCCACTACCCTAAACTCTAAACACTAAACCTTACCCTAAACCCTAAACCACGATCCCTAAACCCTACCACAAACCCGAAACTCTAGGCACTCAACCTTACCCTAAACCCCTAAACCCTACCGTAAACCCGAAACTCTAGGCACTCAACCTTACCCTAAACCCCTAAACCCTACCATAAACCCTAACCCTCATAGATGTCCCTCCTGGGGCTCCGTGCAAGTGGGAGGACACTCTCCACGAAGACCTCGGTTTGAGGTGCTCAGAAAGCAACACCTACCCGGACCCTAAACTTACCTTTGAGATTTTACGGGCCATGCATAACTTACCTTTGGTTAGTATAAGGGATACTATAAGGGATCTATAAGGGTACTAGAATATAGGGGGCTTAATAATCCTATAACTTACCTTTGGTTCGTGGGGAACGGAGGAATGGGGTACAATTATAACTACTAATTACTACGATTCTTCCATTCCCTACTAACCAAAGGTAAGTAAAGAACCTACCCTTTTACGGCTCCTTGTTCCTTGCATATGTTCTTAAAAGAGTAGGTTATTCAAGGTACAGGTATAGTCTCCATTGTAGTTCCGTGTTGGGGGTTAACCGGTTAACCATACTTATCAGGCAGCCCGAGAAAGGAACTACAATGGAGACTAGAGGTATGTGAGTACTTGTCAAGATTAGGGCCCCGTTTGGGTTCCCGAATTATAGGGTGCCGTATCAAGAATAGAATTATACATTTTAGATCAAAGCTTCCCCAAAGGGACCATGATTTTGGAAGTTACCCATGTATAGGGGCAACAGTCATCATGAGTACGGTATTGTGAGGTGTTGAAAGGGTCTTAAAAGTCTTACATGCTGGGGACTTTTGGGGTTTATGCCGTGGCATCAACAACTGGAATCGCGGTTTTGGAGTTCTTTCTTGTATAAGTTTATAGTGACTACATAAGGGGATAGTGCGGCTAACTAGACAGACCGGTATGTCATATATTGAACTCCGCACTGGCCTAGTCAGTAGGCTTCCGGGTTGTGGGTACCATAGGGCTCGATCACAGTCCAGCGACCTTTGGGTGGTTGTCAATACTAGGGTCCCATTTTGGGTCCTTATTGTAACACGGCATCTAATAATCTAATCTAATATTTAGGGTACCCGAAAAAGGACCATAATTTTACAACCACCCATATGAACCTTAACAGCCCTATTACAAGGCCTGAAGGCTGCCCCCGCTGAACTGCAGCAGTGCCCCTGACAGCATCGAAACACCTATAGTAATGGCAACGGGCTATGGGTCGGCAACTCCAAAAACTTAGCGGCTGAGTACCCTCGCCGAAAAAGGTTAAATTTATTCAATCATGGTAGGATTATAGTAACCCTGAACCCCTAAACCCTAAAATTACCTACTCACCCTGGGCATCAAAATAGCCCAAAAGCCTTATATAGTATGGTCTTTGGGCCCAAAAGCCTTAATATATGAGTCCTTCGATGCCGAGGGTCAGCTACTAAGACCCTATAAACCCTTAACTCGGCTAGTTGATGTCCATGCAGGGGGCTCTTCGGATGCTGTCTACGCCATAGAGGCAGATCAGCTCGTTGCGCAGCTTGCGGATGTCCTGCGTTCGGTTTATAGTTTAGGGTTTAGTTTAGGGTTTAGGGTATAGGGTTTCTACAGGTTTGGGGTCCAGTCCTGCCTTGCGTTTAGGGTTTAAGCCTTGGCTTTGTAGAGGTCTTAGGGGTCTACCTTTCGGTTTATGTAGGCTTAGGTTTCAATGAGGTCACAAGGCGGCGAGAAGGATTCTGGGGCGTTTGGGCAGCTCCGTCCGATTGGATTTCGTGTTAAAAACGCTTGTTCCAGTTTTCGTTTCGAGTCCATGGTATACCCGGCCTCCCCCCATGATACAGCTGCTCCCTTCTTCGCCTCTCTTGGGCTTGTGAATCGTTTTCATTCCCCTAAACCCGAAACCCCAAACGGTTTCATGGGCAGGGCGAAGCGCCAAGGTTTGTAGATGGGCGTTTGTGGAGGGGATACCATGGTGGGTTCGAGGAGGTCGAGAACCCGGATGGGCTTGAACCTGCGTTGTGGTGATGTGGGGTCAAATGTCCTTCTGATCGGGGATCTGGGCAAGGTTGCAACTTCATCCAAGAAAATCGCGATGTGCCCGAAGAAGCCCCCATGGCCGAATCTGGGCCTCTACGTAAAGCAGCATCTGAAGCTTCAACAGAGGGTCCAAGTACCCAAATAGTAGGGTTTGAAGGTCCAAACACCACTCAGCGTATGGATCCTCGGGGGCTTGAAACCCTACTATTTGGGTACTTGGACCCTCTGTGGGGTCTGTCATGGTCCCCTGTCAGAACATTCGGCATCACAATCTCGGACAACTCCCGAAGCATAAAGGCCTCGAGCGAAATTCTTGCAACTGCTCAGGACATTGCTCCGGGGTCAGCATGTCGGACCCAGAGGGTCCACGTACCCAAGTAGTAGTGTTTCAGATCCTAAAATCCATACTCTGAATGGTTTTAGGACCTCGAAACCCTACTATTGGCGTACTTGGACCCTCTGGGCTCTATACTAGATTCTGTACCTAAACCCCTAAACCCTAAACCCCATGAGCCCTAAACCTTTTGGGGGATGTCCTGCTGCACGAATCCCACGTAGAACAATGCGATGTAGCAGTCGAACGCCTCGAAGACAAACCTGGCCACAGAAGAACGAATAACATAGGAGCCTTAACCCTATCTCTCCAAGGACCTCATATTTAGGGCCCTAGACCACTTAAGGACCCCATAATAAGGTCCCTGGAGGGATAGGGTAATCGGTAATCAGTAGAATAGGGTTCTGGGGTATGTTATAGTATCGTTGGTGTATATTATAGTTTATATATCTATATCAAAGGGCCCCAAAAACGTATTGGTAGTTGCTTCGGCCCATATAATGATGCGACCGCCAACCCAACTGAATCCAGCGCCCGCAAGCATGAGAGCAGTCACAGCTTCCGAAAAAATGGCAGTGAGAGTCACTCCAGGCATGAGCACTGGCTTGCAGTCCGGCCTCTTTGCAATCAGTGAGCTCTGATGCGCCGTGACAAGCCTCGCTACACAGAGGTTCACATCAGCGGATGAAAAACACCGTGTCCAACCTAAGAGTACCAAAACCGTTTCGAAACTCGAAGCAGAATCGAATTTCCAAGATGGCGGCAGGCGATGCTGCAGGAAGGCTGTATACATCCATGTCCTGACGTGTGTGATATTTAGAACCCAACTTGTGGTGCCCCTGCCCTTCTCCCTTTTGCAGGATCCCGAAGCCAAGCCGCTGGCCAACCCTCCCCAAAGCATCCTAAATCCGAAACCCCAAGCCCTAAACCGCGCGAAACCCCTAAACAAAAAACATAACCTTAAATCCCTGACACACATGAGAGGCCCTGGCTCGTGGTTTTCCAGCTCCGTGAGCCACTGGGCTACAGAGCGGTAGAACTTGTTCATGTGCATGATGGCCTGGGTTCGGGGTAAGGAGTTTAGGGGAACTTAAGTCATCGGAAGAAGGAAACCCTGAGTCGACTAATTACTATAGACCCCCATTATGGTAACGTGTAAGTCATGTGCATAACGGGCCTGAAGCGACCCTCAACCCTGTGAGGGTATAGGGTTTAGGTCTTATAAGCACTGAACCGTATCCTCAGACGGCGGCAGGAGCGGGGTCATTTGCCTAGTATCCTGGATTCGAATTTCAAGTCATGGAGATTCGGTTCACTTAGCGTATTTCGGAACTGCGTGAGGATGGGGCATCAAGACATGAGCGGGCTCAAACATGCTACAATCTGGCCAGTGGAGTTTAGCTCAAGTGACCCAAGTGATTTTCCAGACTCTGGCTTTGGGACGCAGTGGAATGCTGGTAGCACAACCGGATCCCAAGTGTCTGAAACCTTCACCCCAGCTGTCAAAGGACCCTCGAAGGGTCTATCTAGGAAAGCATACGGACCCGGCGAGGGAGCCGACAGACGAAACCAAAGTCCTCCAAAACTCATGTGGGCAGAGACGCAGTGACGTGCAGCACCACAGGCCCCATCGACATGATTCCCAAGTACTCCTGGGCTTGGGTTTGGAGTTTATCCAAGGGTAAAAGGAGGGACCCTTAACAAGGACCCCTAGGTATGTACCCTTTATGTAGCTATTATATACCCATTATATAGCCCGGTCCCCATTAACGGTCCCTCCTTTCCCCTTTGAGTTTAGTTTGCCTTGCAGGGCTTGGGCCCCAAACTCAGGTTTCAGGTTTCGGGTTCCTCAGCTGACGATGAAGGTTTGGTGGTTTGAGCCTTCCTCGCTGCCCTAGCACGGACCAGAGGAAGCCACGGGGCTCAAAGTGCTCAAAGCAGGGTTCCTCGCCACGACGGAGCGTAGCACTACTTGGACAAGGGTTTTGCGGGCTAGTATAGCATGACTAAATAAGGACTTGAAAGCAGTTCATGACTACTACTGGTATCTATTCAGACTACTAGTTACTAGTTTAGGGCTCAAACGGTTTGAGTACTTCAAACCAGAGCCAGCAGTCCTGGTCAATTTGTGCTGATCCGAAGCCGTAAGAAACAAGCAAGATGGCTATAGTTCTCTTCCTGGGAGTATATACATAGATAAGCATAGCACACGTATATATAATATACACATACATACGTACATACATACATACATACATACATACATACAGACAAACATATGACACAAACTAGCTTCTGATTAGTCTTCGTTGGTTGCATATTTACTTGGAGCATAGGTGACACCTGAGCTGCAGTTCAGAGATCAGCTACGTAGGAAAGCTTGGAAAGTCGGTACAAGACAAATGACTGCGAAGTGCGGGGTCTTCCAGAGGAAGCCGAGGTTTACTTAAACTCCCAAAAGCAGGCCAAAATCATGGCCCAACACTTATAAAATACCAGTGTTCTACTGGTAGAGCGAGGCTCAGGGTTTGGGGTTTAGGGCTTCGGGCCTGTAGGCTCTAGGGCTTCCGATGTCAAGAGGCCCTCCAGCTTCAGTTGCTTAAAAGGTAGGGCGCATAGGACCCCGCAAGTTGCGCAAACCCTTAGACCCAAACAAGGAAACTTGGAAGTTCAGGGGCCATCGTCGAAAGATACTTAAAGGGTCATGGGACTTAGTAACTAGGGTTACGTTTCAGGTAACTATACATATCACTACTTGTAACCCCAATTAATTAAGGTACTTGTAGCCTTGCTTACTAAGTCCCATGATCCTCCAAGTACACTGTAGGGGCATTAACAAATCATACCTTCTTGTTGGGTAGCATATGTGTGAAAGCGTACAATGTGCGGTGCTACGACTTGTTCAGGAGGCTAAACTTACCCCTAAACCCTAAACCCTAAACCCAAGATGGACCGACCTCTTGAGCCCTCGAGACCGAAGCTAGGAGCTCAATTCATCTGATGTGTCTGTCTGATTCGGATCGAAGATCGCGCCCGGATGTGCAAGGCGCGCCAGGCGAGGAATGTAGAAAAGCTGCCAGCCAGGGTGGCTTGTCAAAGTGTGAAGACTGAGGCTGTGGGGCATAGGCATTTGCGATCTAGCTTGGTTTTGAGTCTTGGGGGGTTTGTAGCGCCAGGTAGCCGCCCTAGATTTCCAAGCCACCGTTACTGCCTAGGCAACTAAATTAGGAGACCTATAGCGAGGCTATGAGGACGGTTTTAAGTGTTTCGGTTGCTTTGTAAGTACCCGAAAGTCCTAGACACAGACCTTCCACTTCACACTTGTCCAAACCCAAAAACCCCAAGCCCTAAAATCCCAAGCCAACGGGGTTGACTGAGGCGGCACCAAACGAAAAGGGCAAAAGGATGGTCAGTATTGGGGGGACTCAGCATAAGTTCCTCGATCACCTTCAACCGCCAATCCTTAACGTTAAGCCCTGAACCCTGGAACCTAAACCTTTAATCCTAAACCCCTACTTTAACCCTAAACCGCAAATCCTAAACCCGCACTCTAACCCTTAAGACTCAAACCCTAAACCCTGGAGTCTCTCAAGCATAGGCCCACCTTCTCGAAGGAAGTCGCTGGTGCATCCATGTAGCCCTGTAGGTTCAGGGAGCAGATCATCACGCAGAAGGCCACCCTCAAGGTAGGCAGTTTAGGGCTTTGTGTAGAGTTGAGGATTTGAGGCTTGATTAGCCTGTATTGGAGAGTGCAGGGTTTAACTCAAAACATGTTGTATGCGAGCTCCGACTTTCGATTGTGCACTCTGCTGCATCTGCGTGGATTCAGAGCTTGAAGCCAAGGATAATTGATTCGTCGTTGAAAGGTTATAGTGGCAATAGTGACGAAGTAGGTCAGTAAGTCAATCGGCGTCTGGGGTTACAGTCACAATCTCCATCGCAGAAATGGCCCTCGCATCAAATTTTGTACAAACCGACAGGCTCCGAGTAGCCAAATAGTAAGGTGTTGGGTCCCTTAGCTACTTGGACCTTTAGGGAAAGAAGCACATCGGGGCAGGGCAAGGGTAATTAGTGTGTTTGACAGCATGTGGCACCAGAGAAGAGGCTCCATAGGCCCGGATAGCGTAACACCCAATTTCAAAACTCCTGCTTTGTTTTAGGGATGTACCTATGTTTGCCTTATAGCATCCGAAACAGTTCGTCTAACAACAAAAGGAAGTACCTTGGAGAATTTCGGTAGACGTTAGGCTCAGGGTTTGGGGTGCACGCGTCCCACCAGACGATCATTGACTACGCAAATTACAAAAACAAACCCAACACTCTAAACTCTCTTCGGTGGGAGTACCCCCAACGTACCTGTCCAAACGTGGTTCCCTGGAACTTACGCGGACCCGAAGGGATACCCAAAACCCGTGAGCCGCAATCCCGCAGCTTGAAAGAGCCACCAAGTTACACCAACATCATGGAGGTCACCACAACCTCATCTTCAAAGGCACTCTAGGAGCTTAGCGTAAGGGCCGTATAGGTTGATAAGGGGTTCTATACGGGTACGTTTTACAAGTTTTTAAGGGTCAGGGCCCGAAGAATCAAACTAAAGCTTTCTTGCTTGGGGTCGCCATGCTATGCATCCAGGGACAACCCTAACCCTCATGTATGACCAGTTCAAGTCCCTAAAGCACGCATGTCTCGGTCTTGCGAGTTGGCGACCAAGGCTACAGGTTCTATAGTATGTTGTATAGGGCTGGAATCCCAAGAAGCCTTCAGCCCTAAACCACAAACCCAATGTCATGAAGGGCTACGGGCTAGGAGTTCAATGGGTATCGGGGCAGCAAAAATCGACCACAGGGATGTATCTCCAATCCTCGAAACAGGAACGAGCAAACAATCCCCACGATCCCTTCCATCCAATATGACTTTCGAAGACCAAGAAACTACATTAGCAATCTGCAAAATCGGTACAAAAACGCAGACTAAGTCGGGATAAATTCCCGCCGCTATTCTGCAAGTACATGAGGAGCTTGTAAGGCATAATGTCTTGTTGCCGTCGTGCCAGCGCAACACGCCAACTTCTAGAACAGGCTAGTTGTAAAAGTTTCACGACTCATGAGGCTAGAACTTAGTCATTTTATGATAGAGTGAACAGGCTACAGGGCTAGTTAAGCTCGCCAAAGCGGAGAATAGCGTGCGAAGCGAACCTCATCGCACATGACTCGGGTTTGGTAGCTGTTCGAAGTTCGAAGTACCTGGGGTTCTGACTGTGCTGTTGTTAAGAGTTCGTGTTAAGGCAGGGTAGTCCCAAAAGCCTCTGCTTTGAAAGAACTTGCAGAGAGTAGAGAAACACACTTTTTTGGGATTACGCCTGCTTCTGAGGCCTCGTACAGGCAATTGGATGAAAGATCTATAAGGCTTACTCAGACAGCCCAATACCTACTCATGAAAACTGTTAGAGGGCGGAAGGCACCTGGTCCAGCGAAGAGCGTGGCATAGGCGACGAAATTATTGTTGCAGAACGACGAGGGATGCACAGCGGGTATGTCTTATCGGGTTGAACGACGGGTGGCCCTCATAACAACTGAAGAAGTACTCCCCAGGAAACGTTTGCTAATCCAACCCTGTGCTCATTTCAGCCTGTCATTCAATCCAACAATCCATACTCTTATACCCACAAATCCATTCAGATCAAACCGCTGTCCAAATGGGTGTTTGCTGAACTGCTTGTTTATTATTAATGTAGTCTAGAAGCCTCCGATTTGACTACGTAAAAACACACCACCGACATGTAAAACACACTGACAAACCATGATCTCAAAGCTGGGGGAAGTGAACTCAACAATGTGCAGTTTGTATTGACCATGGAAAACTGCCAAAACATACCCCCTATCCCGGCCATGCGCGCATCCCTGCTTAAGCAGGGCTCCTCAGTTGCTGGTCAAGTGGCGGACACGATGTAGGCCAAGATCCGGTTTGAATAGGGATAGTACCTCGCAAAGCCCCTCCATAAACCCTAAACCCAAAAAAACAAGCCCTTAAACCCCAAACTCTGAACCCCCAAACCCTAACCCTTTCACAACCCTATACCCCCACATGGAAGAGGCGAGCATGAATGAGCCAGTAATGCGGCCTGAACGCATTGAGTACTACAACTTGCGACTGGAAAAACTTTGTTGGGGTTCCCAATAGAACTAGACCCTAAACCTTTCATGCTAAGGCTGAAACCCACCAACACCCTCATGCTATAAATACACCCTAAACCCTGTAACCCCAAGGCCCAAGGCAAAAGGGCCTCTCCGGCTGACCCGTCGCCCGGCTTTGGCGAAGCTCTCCATGATACCCAGGACGATACTCCTCAGGCCTACCAAGGCGAAGGGATGGGTGTCAGGGCTTTGAAGTAACCAAGGAGAAAAATTATAGACTTTTGTTTCATAATGGTTCCCTTTAAGTAACAAGTCCCAGAAATGTCTTAACGTATGGTACTCCAAAGCCCAGTGTCTCGGCTTCAGTGGGTTTTTTTTTGGACGCCGAGGGTTGGCTTTCGCCGTTTGCTTGTTGCAGGGGATGGTCCGGGTTTCGGGTGTTGGCTATTCCCGCAACGGCATTCTCTCCCACAGAAGCTAGCCCTAAAGTCCAAACTGCAACAGGCAACAGATCCCAAAACAGTGAGCCCACAAAAAAAAGAAGATATGCCAACACCCGCAGTTACTAAACTTAAAACCCAGCGAGAATTCAAGCTCGAAACCGGAATCTAAAAATTCAACCTGTTTCTAAATCCCAAGCGCGAAACATCCGGGTCCTAACCACGAAGCCCAGAAAAGGACTCTAAACATCCTCAGCCGGAAACCGCCTCACCTCGAAGCCCTCAAAAGCACCCTACACCCCAAGCACTGAACCCTAACGGGGACTCTATACCGCTCCTGAGGCCCGTCAGGAGCTCGATGCCGTGGACCTGCAGGGAACTCCATTCGTTGGCATGAAACCCTGGGCTTTCCGTGTCAAAGTTAAGACAGGGAGGTATGGTTTTAAGGGAGGCAGGGGGTATGGGTGTGAAATTTGGGGTTTAGAGCTTCGCATTCTGGGTTAAATTTTTGAGGGTTCAAGGGTCGGGTTTAGTTACAATAGTATAGGAGTCGTGGTGAGCTGCTTCAACCCTGTAGGGCAGTTTTGAGTCTAGTGCTTAATTTTGGGATTTATAGGTCTGGGCTTACAGGGTGTCTTCAGAGTATTATTACGACTCCAAAGGCTTACGGTTGAGTCGGGCGGGGCTCCTGCATGGCACTTGTCACCACCAGGAGCCGAAGGCTCAAAACAGCACAAATGCCTCGAAGGGCCTTAATTAATCACTTGGATGAGGTTTTGGGGTATATTCTACTATGCCCCCAAAATAGTATAGCTAATTATTGGAATTTTGACCTAATATTTAGTTACGGAGCCCTAAGGAATACACGTGTATTTGTTAAGGCCCCGGTATGGTCTTTTGTCCCCATGGTAGAGACCTCAACATAGTTGCCTCAATACCTAGCATAGGGTTTTGGGATAAATCGCAGTATAAAGTCATGTCGTGCGGAACCCTACGAGATCCTATTGGTAATTGTTGCGTCCCCTACACCTTAACCCAGTAAAGCCTTGGATCCTAAACCGAGCTGCATTCCAGTGCCAGGAAAGCTCGGAGCAGCGCTGGTCCCAACTGCGGAGGAAGCATGCGCTCCTGCGTCAGAATCAGACTTGGCGGTGATTTTTTCAGTGTTAAGGCTTTCTAGAAGGGTCTGTGGACTTTCATAAACAGTGGTATGATAGGGTTATTTGGATTTTGTTGGGCTTTCAGATGTAGTTCCGTAAGACTAGGGGTCCGTGCAGCTGAAGTTTAAACTGAGGATCCTTACTGTTGTTTGTTTCTCGGTCATGACTCGTACTTCCTACCGTTGTGAACCCATATGTTCTTATATGCACTGGACGTTTATGTAGCTCTTTATATATATATATATATACATGTACATGTACAAAGATGATTTACAAGAACTTGACCAAGCAAGACAAGACTCGAGATAATGCAACAGAACGAAACCCGACATAATAGTATGGCTTAACATATCACGATCCAGCACCATACAGCACGACATAAAACATGAAACATAAACTCACATACACCTTTTGTAATATAAGCTCATGCGCTCGGCTATGCAAAATTATGCTTGGATGTATATATAATTAGTATTCAAATTGGTATATCATGGACGCACATTAGATTTATTATATTCCAATACAGTGTAACATACTATATATTAAACAAACTCTGATGCAAATACAATATAACGATAAAACAAAGTAATTAGGACATGCAGCACTATATACTAAACTGTCCACATATGATGCTCGACGCATAGGCTCCAAAGTTGTTCTTTTTTTGGCAGAATACCTTATAGGATTCAAAAGAAGAAGCCCAAAAAGGAACTACTATGGAGCCTGTGATACTACTTAAGGGGTCATGGGACTTAGTAACTAGGGTTGTAACTCAGGTAACTATACCTATCTATAATTACTTTTAACCCCAATTAAAGTACTCATGACCTTACTTACTAAGTCCAATGATCCTCCATGTATGGGGACCCATTATGCTGCTTCCAGGCTAAGCGTGCACGTTGGGTCTCGGGCAGGGCTCGTGTGTAGCGTGCGTGCCATCGAGGCAACACATCCATCATAATATAGGGGCCTTAATAATTAGAATAGGGTTAGGGGGTATATTATACTATAGTTATAATATAGGGGCCTGAATAATCAGAATAGGGTTTGGGGGCATATTATGCTCTAGTTATACTAAGGGGCCCCCAAAATAGATAATATGCAAACCAGAAGCGCTGCAAACCCAAAACCTAATCTGCTTGGAAGCGATGCAGATATGAGAATCAGATAAGCAAAAGACATACGCACCGGCTCCCAGCAGACCCGAAATTCGAAAAGCCCAAAGTTAGCTGTAGTATACACGATCCATGATACTCGATATTCCCGACCATGCTGACGCCTCAGGCTTAAGAACCGTGGCTCGCCGGTACGGGCTATGGTTTAGGGATGTTTAGGGCTTTACCTGGCTTAGGTTTCGACTTTTGGGATTTGGGCTTTAGGTCCAGAAGACCACGAAGAGGGAGTGAAAGGGCAGGTATGGATCATCGTCCACAGTGTAGCCGAAGAAGTTCCTTAAGAGCAAGGACTTGGAGTGTCGCGTTAAGCCCTAAACCCTAAACTTCTGAAGAGCAGGGTCTACGGATTCGAGCTGATAGGTACTACAAAACCGTTCCTAGGTCAGGCCGTGTTGATTTTCAGGGTTAGGCCCTTTAGGCCTTCTTTCCAACACATCGGAGTTTAGGCTTCCCTAAAGGTCCATGTACCCAAAAAGGATATACTTTGGCCTTAACGTACTCCCTATGTAGGTACATTGGGCCCCAAAGTACATACTATTTGGGCACATGGACCCTTAGGAGTTTAGGGCTCTAAACCCTGGGTGGTGGGTGTTCCAACTTTGTGGGCTCTCACTGTAGAACTTTTCGGGTCTATTGATTATACTATAATCACTAACAGGAGCGCTTTGAAGGAATACTTTCGGTAATGATTGAAGCTTCACCATTACGATGATTATGAATCATGAATTTATTTAGGATCCTTTTGGGGGAGTGCCGCCTCGGCCCTCGATGCAGGCCGGGATACATTCGGCAATACGCAGCCACGCCAACGCCGGCGGGCGCGAGCAACCAAAGAGTGAAATGGTTCATCCAGGCAAAGTACAGCGCCTCGCAAATGTTCCCGAAGGCAGTTGAGACTTGAAAGCTCTTGGCTTTGAGGTATCTAGTTACGGGTCTACAATACAGTCTGTTCTAGGATTCCGTGCCATGCTAAGCCACAGCAGCGTCAGCAGCAGACTATTGCTACATCACGGCTTCCTACAACGGTCGCTTGAAGAGACCAGGGGACTTCGCAATGGGACCATGTTTGGTTCTAAATAAGTGCCGTCAGTCGGCTGTCCTACTTCAGGAATTTAAGTCTACATACTTTCGCCTGATCTTCTGAACTGCCTATCCTAGACTTGCCTTACTAAAGCTATAGCTAGTGATCCATAACTCATTCTAAGGAACAAAATCTACGCCCTAAGCCTCAAACCTCGATACGCCCAGCCCAAATTCTGATTCGTGTAGATATCCCTCATAGATTAGGATCCTTCGGGAGAAGCCCTCAATAAAACCAACAAGACCCTGGCAAACCCCTGTTAAAATTGGTGCGAAACCATACAAACACCCGTCTACCGCCCCAACCCCAAACCCTACTTGGAGGATCATGGGGGTTATAAGCAAGTATAAGTATAGTTACATTGATTATAACCCTAGTTACTAAGTCCCATGATCCTTTAAGTAAACGTTCAAGTGCGGCCCGGGGAGCCACTTCCGAGCCGAAATATCTGTGGACCGAGGCCACCGGCGTCAGAATGTTGCGCAGAGACACCTTCCGGCATCTACAAAGTCAAACATCTTCAGATTTGGGGTTAAACTACAGTAAGCTAAGTCAGATTAGTGTACTGGCTATAGAACATGGATTGTCCCTAAAGCCCATCAAAGGTTCGAATGATTGAGTCCCAGAGTCTAGGTAGGAGCATTTTGGAGGTATGTGAGCCGCAGGTAGTTGCATTTAGAGATAGGGGAAGGGATTGAAGTGTTAATATCATTATCAAACGACCCAAGTCGTTCCCTTCCAGATTCCAGGATGTACCTTTGCTCTTCAAGGTGACTTCCGTTTGGGGGAGGTTTCTTCGCGCTTGGGGATAGAGTAGAAGCCGGATCACGTATTGAAAGCTGCAGCACGCACGGGTTTTTGAAGGATTTAGACAGATGGGTTCAGGGTCCAGGCTTTAAGGGTTTGTTCCGTGGGAAGGTCCATCGGCTTGGATTTGCACTATGCTTCTCAAGGTTGCTAGCCCTTCTCTATTTACAGATCCACCGCTAGTGGTCCTAACGAAACCCCGCATGTATCGTAGACTGCTTACTTCAGGCCTAACTTCAACCATGAACCCGACCTACCTGAATATAGCTGTTGGGGTACTAAGGGGTTTCCTCTCTAGACATGTACGTACACATACATTGTCTCTTCAGGTACGGTGCACACACCACCTTCCTTGGTGTGTTTCGAATCAACGTGCAAACATTGCGGAGAGGTGGCATGACGAATCGAGCATTGCCAATGAAGAACCCATGCTCATGAGATGCAGGGATCCTTTGGACGCATCACCCTAAACCCTGGGATGCAAGAACTCTTTTGGACGCATGACCCCGGGGAACTGCACGCCGAAATTAATCGTGAAACAGCTTTGGCATGCTATGGCGCTGCATGGGCGGAATCTCAGCAGAAAGCTATGGAGGTTGATTGCTCCTAATCCCTAAACCCCGAACTAAACTGCTGTTGCAGCCACTTGAGGAGGCCAGAGAAGGTTGAGGGCCTAGTGGTCTTGCAATGTTCTACGTCAGCATTTAGCTGAAACCTTGCATGTTGAGATTTCGGCACACAGCTTTTAAAAAGTCTGGAGGCATTGGGACGGGTTCGGCCGTCAACACGAAATCCTTCCCTGCATAACTTTGCCTATATCCGCCTCTTGTTGCAAGCATGGAGAATTGAAATGCTTCCCCACTGTTGAAGGGCTCCTCTACATCTGGCCAAAATGTCCTAGCTTCAACGATTCCGCCGTTGCAAGACAGTGTTCATCCTAAGCATATGCCGTTCACTTCGTGTGTTGGTGTCATACATCTATATCCCTATACCACAGAAGTTTCGCAACCCGCGAGTATAGCTTAGGGCTGAGGCTCTCAATGAAATCTCCTGTGCCCAGGATAACCCTGGGCGAAATGTCAGTTTCTGAGATCTTTCTACAAACCCTAAAACGAAGTCCCGAACCTCAAATCGTGGCCGATGTATATGTTCAAATGCAGCAGTTCGAGCCTTAGCCCAAGCCCCAAAAATCCGGACCTAACTATGGCATAGTGCATTGGGTTATAACTTATCAGGATTCAAAAGCTATGTTCTAGAGGAGACATGGCGAGGCCTTGAACAGCCTACGTATCATATACACGTAAAGTTTATACGTATAAAACGTATAATCACTGATACGTTTATGCGTCGTACGGCACGCCCGGGCCCGTATACGGGCCTGCCGGGCCGTACGGCGGATACGTTTATACGTCGTACAGCCCGCGCGGGCCCGTATACGGGCCTATCGGGCCGTACGGCGGATACGTTTATACGTCGTACAGCCCGCGCGGGCCCGTATACGGGCCTACCGGGCCGTACGGCGGATACGTTTATATACGTCGTACAGCCCGCACGGGCCCGTGTACGGGCCTACTGGGCCTTACGGCGGATACGTTTATACGTCGTACAGCCCGCACGGGCCCGTATACGGGCCTGCCGGGCCGTGCAGCTGATACGTTTGTACGTCCTACAGCCCGCACCGGCCCGTATACAGGCCCATTCGGGCCGGACAACTACGTGGGATACGTATCCCATATACGTCAAACCACCATTATACGTATAAGTATACGTCGGATATGATACACGGATACGTAAGATATGATACGTCCTTGGGGTCCATCATTCTCTAGAAAGCATCTCCACATGCCTTTTGAATCCAGCTAAGTTATAACATAGTATCAGCACATGAAGGAACCCGGCCATTCTTCGATTATTCATCGGGAGAGTTCAGAAGCCCTACACCTCAAAGAGTATACTCTAGATACTGACTCCGAAAGGTCCGACCCCATCAGACGAGCGATTCGCAAGTCGGAGTAATGCTCTCGGGGTCGATCCTGGAGAGAACCAGGTAAGTGTCCACACCTGCAGCGGCGTTTAGGTTTAGGATGGTTTAGGGTTGAGGTTCTAGGGTTTAGGGCTCAGGGACTTCGTAAGACTTCCAAGGTTATGTTACCGTTTTCTTACTGCCCTCTGGCTTTACAGCATCGGGACTGAAGATAGACTGCGCATAAAGTTCCTAAGCACCGGGCTCCAAGCACTCGGATTTGAGGCTTTTGGGCCCAAAATACTCTATAAGGGTCGCTGGTATAGGGTTGCCTTGGTGAGCCAGAGGTTTACCTTTGTAGTACAGCACAAAAAGTTAAAGGTTGCTTGCTCTTCTGCTGCCGCTGCTACTACGACTACTACTACTACTACTACTACTACTACTACTACTACTACTACTACTACTACTAGTAGTAGCCCACTTCCTAGAAGGCCTCTCCGAAAGGACACACACATGAACACATTCAGCGCTCCGAACGCTAAGGACATCGCCTCCCCCTCCTAACATAGGGGCCTTCATAAGGTTTTGGGGCCCATTACACTATACTTATAATGAGGGGCCTTTCTAACATAGGGGCCTTCATAAGGTTTTTGGTGCCCACTATACTACACTTATAATGAGTAGCCCTCCTAACATAGGGGCCTTCATAAGGTTTTGGGGCCCATTATACTATACTGATAATGAGGAGCGCCGAAACCAAAAAAGAGCTAAGGTCGCAGACCCACGCCAGGAACCGACATGAGCTGCAGGGATCCGCCCATGTACCTGGTGCTTCAGAAATACGGTTGATGATATAAATCCTGGGGTTCCTTTAAAGGGATCTATAAGGGTACCCTTAAGGGGTTCCTTTAAGGGATCTATAGGGTTTAGGGTTTAGGATATAAATGGTGCATTACCCATAATAAGGAGTATAACATAATTCCCGTAGTTTAGGGTCATTAAGGTAATGCAGGACTTCTATCATCAACAATATTACCGCAACTCTAAACCCCTAAAACCCCCTTAGCACCTAAACCCTAAACCCTGCAAACCCCAAACCCCTAAACCCTAAACCCCTAAACCCTGCAAACCCTGCGAGCCCTGCAACCTTTGGGTCCCAGGGCTTCTGGAGTTTTGGAGTTTCGAGCTCCCGAAGCACGGGCTTCAGCTACACTTGAAGGGTCATGGGACTTAGTAACCAGGGTTATTATAAGGGAACTAAACTTATAAGAACTGATAACCCCAATTAAGGTACTTATAACCTTCGTTACTAAATCCCATGATCCTCCAAGCAGGTGTTTTGAGGTAGCCTTATACTTGCAGGGGTCTACACAGCTAGTGCTGACAGCCTAACAAAACCGACATGGCCCCAGACTGTGTTCTCATCCCTGGTACTCTCTGATGAGGAGGCCTTCAACCCTAAACTAGAAGCCCGATTAGCCCACAGGCCCTAAAGCCTAAGAGCCGTAAGGCTACCCAAGTCAACCGAAGCTCTAGCTCCGTTTCAGTAAGCGGACGGTCGCCACCGAAACTTCCTTCACTTCACTCCGGCAAACTATGTTATGCAGCAAAGAAGTTTTCCCAATGTTTCCAGGTCCCTTGTTATTGGGTCCTTAAGGGGTCTAGGGCCCTAGTTATAAAGTCCGTGGAAGCATAGGGAAACAGAAACTTTTGGACTTTAAGGACACAGCGGACCTGGGACGCCAGAACTTTAGGCCTCAAAAGATGTCTAACTTCGAATGCAATTTTATCTGAAAGCCATGAGGCAGTTCAGGGCTCGGAATGCTCGAAAGCCAAGGTGCTCAGAATGGTTTAGGTCTTGTAGGGTTTAGGGCTTAGGGCTTCACTGTCAGTAAGGCTTGGTAGGGTTTAAAAGCCGGGATGCTTGGTGTAGAGGCGGCACAACGGCAGGCCCATTCCCAGCCTGGGTAGACCCCGGTTAAAAAAAAAAAACGAATCTCCGGGGCCTCGGTACCAGGATTCCCGCTGCCCGTTACCATGTTTACTGAGGAAGAGGAGTTGATTAGTCAGGGGTCTTCTACACTACTGTTGATGATGATATAAGCCCGCATCACCTTACGGACCCTAAACTATGGGAATAATGGTATACTCCTTATTATGGGAAATACAGGATTTATATCATCAACCGTATGTTACTCTACTTCAGGGCTTCAAGATGGCTAGCGGCTAGCGACGGCGGTGTCCCGAGCCTGTGGCCGTAACTGAGAAAGTTCAAGTACGTGTAGAGCCCTTTAGGTCTGGCGGATGCAATCCTTGGAGGACAGATTGGGAGCCGATGGCTTCCAGGTTCCGGTCCTTGGGGCGCCGGACGATGCAATCTTAGGTGCAGTATGTGTAGCACCTAAACCATAAACCCTCAAGCCTCAAACCCCCAACCCCAAACCCTAAACCCCAAACCCTTCTTGTAAGTCTATCACTCCGGAAGCCTAATCTCTAGCCCACCTAATCGTAAAGTCCGCAGCCATGTGAATCAAGAAGACATTTACCTGTGCAGCCCTAAGCACCCACCAGAGCACTCTAATGTCTTTCCAGCGGCCGCTGCTGCTTGAGGCCCTCTAGCGGATCGTCAAAAGATGCCTCAAGCTGTGGCTTCAAGGCTCCGTTACAGAGCCTTCGAGGATAAGGGGACCGATGCTTTAAGGTTAAGCCAAATCCTTTTTAAGGACGTATATAAAGAAATTACAATAGGGAACCCTAAAAAAGGTAGGTTCCTTAGGGCCCAGGTAGGCTTTAGGACTTTGGAGGGCGAAAACGGGGGCTTAGAGCGTTTGGGCCGCAGGCTTTTCGAGTTTAGGTTTAGGATTTGCTGATTCCTGGTCTTATCACGGAGGTTGCGAAAACACCGTCGAGGGTGGAACAGTGCCCGCAGATTAACAACCGAGGCAGCAGGTCTCTTGCTCCTTTAAAAACAGATTAAGAGCTCAAAATTCTGGGGTGAAGGGACAAAGGGGGGAAGGGCTGTAGTTCTGGTTCAATCATGTAACGTGTGATAAGATAGTGCGGCCTGCGTACCTACTAAGATCACCTTTCCTACTTCGGCAGCATCCAAGTTCTGGCCACCACTTCTGGCCATCACACCACAGCAAGAGAAGTGGCATCGGGCTCTGAGACCAACTACTACCCAGTCGTAAATCTCCCAGTGGGGTGCAAGAATGAGGCTTTACGAGGAAACGGCCAACATCTCTCGTCTCGTCATCATTCCACTCGTGCCAACGACGAGAGCTAAACACAAGATGAAGGATGAGCCCTTGCAAGTCTGCAACATTCTCAAACTGCAGTTTCGAAGAACATCAGTACGAAGTTCTACAAGTCTTCAAGGTACGTGGACGAAGGCCGACAGAAGAAACCTCAACCCCATGTACAGTGCGTCTAGATCCCTACCAGAAAAGGCCGCGATCCTTCAATTAAAGACTATCCCGAGAGACCCCGGGACAGCTTGAAGAACATTGCTGCATTCAGGGGTAACCCTGGGCCCTTCGATACACCCCACAAGCCCTGATCCTCCAACTTGACTGCCTAGGTCCCTGTATAGCCCCTTTATAATAAGGGTACCTTCTTGTTACTACGACTTGGGTTAATTTAAGGGACCCTAAACTAAAAAAGGCAAAAGGCTACTACTCAAAAACCTAATTGGGCGAAGTTGCCAGCTGCTTCAGAGGCTTCACGAAGCCGCTAAGCCTCCTGGACCAGGAGTAGGACCACCTGGTTAAGCGTTTTGGGTTTTCGGGTTTAGGGTTTTGGGGTTTAGGGTTTTGAGTTTTGGGTTTTGGGTTTGGGGTTTAGGGTTTTGGAACCGCTTCGAACATATCCATGCCCGATGCAATTCTTCCTCACAGAATCTCCCACATGTACTACATATCATTCCGGGAATAACTGCCTCAATACCCTAATCGGTACCGATCCTACATGTAAGATTACACTGGCACTTCTGGCCTTTCAGATGTGACTGTACAGAGCGCACGAACAAGGGAGGGTTTTTTAAAACGGGCTATAAACCTCGCGCTTTCCGGGTCTTTTTTTCATGGGCGCCCTGCAAATCTTCACCCGAAGCTTGAATCGTAAGTAATGCCAAAGTGCAGTTTCTCCGCCGAGACCTCGGAAATGCCTCCACCGCCTGCAAAGCAACTGCATGTCGGATTCGGGTTTAGGGCTTAGGGTTCAGGGTTTGGGGTTTAGGGTTTAGGGTTTTATGCCTAGGCCCGAGACAACATGCAGTGAAACATAAGCCGAAGCAGCATCGCATGCTCTTGTGTAAAGCAGACCTCGCATATCATAGCAGGGACACTCGTAGACCACTTATGCACAAAAGCATCACACTGAAGTGAACAGGATACGGAACAAGAAAGAAAGCATGGTGCTTCCTCATAGCTTGCTCCTACAGCCGCGGAGCTTTCTGAAATCTCGGATCCGCTTATGTAGACTTGTTACTCCTCCTCATACCCGGCCTGGAGCCAACTGTAAACCCCAAACTCAAACTCCACTAAACCTCAAAACTTTAAAGCCTCTGCACCCTGCGCTCTGAACCCTCCCCCTACCCCATGCCAACCCCAAACGCAACAAACAACAACGAATTGCGGGGCGGGGGGGTTGCTCGAAGGAAGAGAAGTTGCGGCACCCGAATATCGATCCGATAAGTTTAGTAGGATCCTTTACATGAGGATCCCTAAAGAAGCCATGCATTCTGCCGAAACGAACTAGGAAGTCCCTCTTGCTCTTACTGATGTCCTGATTGCGGCAGCTAGACCTTCGCCCCAACCATAATAGACGCCTGAGAAACTAGACTGGGGCTTTGGGGTAGATCAGATTGTGGGAGAATTAAACCCAATTTAGAGGACAACTTTACTCTGCTCTCCACCTTTGGCAATTGAATTCGGCCAAGGCACGATCGCTAATCTTGATCACCACCTGCTGAGGTCTCTATGGCCGTGCGTCTTGGCTCGTGTTCCGGGGGCCGTAAAAGTGCTTACGTTGGTACTAGCTTGCTGAAATAAGTGGACTTCGTACTAGTCGCGCATGCAAGCTGCCGCATTACGCAAACATTACCGCTAGCATGCAGCTAGCATCTCTGCTCGGCTACATGGGACCGTTGCATGATGTAGGTTACAGGATCCGCGAAGAAGCACTCCTAGCCAAAGGTCCGCTAGTTTCCGGTTAGCCTTATGCATCGAGGCTTGCAGAGCTTTCTGGCTGCAGTCAAGAAGGGCTTCTCCTTCTCAGAGAACTTGGGGTTGCGAAATTGAGCATGTAGAGCACAAGCTTGATGTGGGATGTATGACCCTTGCTATGGGCTTTGGCTTATTCAAGGCAGGGTCTTCTTGGATGCACAGGGACTATAAAGGGCTACGATGTACTCAGACCTCAGAACTACAGTGTCTCTTTCCGGCTTCGGCACTGGCTTTCGAATGTTTCTGCTGACGTGCCTGCTGCTGGTTGGAGCCGACAGTGACCTGCGTCGTTCTGAGTGATGAATCAGCAGTGACGCTAAACTACTTTAAAGCCCTAAGAACTCCAGACTCTAAACGCAAGCCGTGGCGCAGCGGAATTCCGGACTGTTCCAGAGATACAGTTCGCGATTTAGAGTCTTTAGCACTGTTTTGGTTTAGGATTTAAGTTGTGGGCAAGACGCCACCAGTCGAAACAACTATTTCAAGTATAAGAAAGGCTGCACAGAATGAAGTCCCAGCAGCAGTGACTGGAAACGGCTCGAGCCCTTTGTCATCATCTCCACGGTTGATGACCTCGTCCACGCTGCAGGTCTTGACGAGTTGTATATGGTTTCCGGCTTAGGGTCTTAGGGTTTAGGGTTTAGGGTTTAGGGCCTTAGGGTTTAGGGTCTTAGGGTTTAGGGTATTAGGGTTTAGGGTCTTAGGGTTTAGGGTATTAGGGTTTAGGGTTTAGGGTCTTAGGGTTTAGGGGTATATGGCATTGTTGATAAGAACTGATTGCTGGACAAGCCGAACATCCTGCAATAGGCAAACGGACCTTCAAGCAGCCCGTCTCATGCGAGGGCAACCGGAAAACCTGAAACCACGACTCCTAAGCAAAGCCTTTAGACCCATAGATAAAATACCCTAAACCCTCAACTCTGAACTAAAGCATACCCGCGGGGGCAGCCCTGGCATGTCATAGTCCAGTTGCAAACCCAGGCAAGTTTGGGTTGAGAATTTGGGGTTTAGGGTTGGGTCCTCTATGCCGGCTTACTATACCACGGCTACATAGAGGCAAAACACTGTGCAGGAAACTGGGCTTCAGGGTTTCTCGGAAGGTCCTGCACCCCAAGGAGATGTGTGTTAGTTCAAAGGCTTTTCAGAGTAACCGCAATACATATACTGCGAACTATTCTGTCCATCGGCTCTTGCCCCTATGTCGCCGAATTATGCATCTAGGCAAGCAGGCTTCCAGAAGTGAAGCGATATACACATAGATAGATCTAGACAGATAGACAGATAGGTGGGGTCGAACAAATTCGGCATGCATGATGATCGACAACATATTAAGATAGCTCGTAACTTGGGGTCATAAGTACCGTTTACTGTACTACTTAGTAGGTGCCGTGATCCATGAAGCGCCCGTCCTGAACCTGGTGAGGGCAGAGCTTGCCTTCCCCAAGCCGTATGGCCATACGGCATAAGCTTCGCATCCGGCTCAGGGGTCGCGGATCATCGTCGCCCAAGCACGTATAGTACATAATAGTATATACAACACTCGAAAACCCGTCTAGAACCCCATGCGAGCTTGTCAGAATGAGACCCTTCTAAACCCGCTTAAACTAAACCGCAAAAGCTCCAAGGGGGTCCCCTAAACCCTAGAACCCCTAAACCCTAAACGATACCCTAAACCATAAACCCTAAACCCCCACCCCCCAAACCCTAAACACCTAAACACTAAACCCTCTAGTCTGCTGCTACGGCACAGTGGCGTAGGCACTGTTCTTTAAGAGCTCCTCGGTCAGAAGCAGCAGGTATCCTCAGACAACCACATGCTTTAGGGTTTAGGGTTTGGGGTTTAGGGTTTACGGTTTAGGGCTAAGTGCCGACGGTGCGTCACGGAGTTATGGGTGCTACATCCGCAGCGGAGCACAGGGAAGTTATCTCCCTAAGCCGTAACATCCTAAGCTTCCAGTTCGCTACACAGAGTGGGTGACAGGTTCTTAGTACTATTGGGCTCGTATCCGCGGAGGAGTACATGGAAGTTATTTTGCTTTATCTGAACCAGGGCACACAGGATAAAAGCTGGGCTTAAGGCTTACATAGTGGTAGGGCTGGTGCGGCTTCTGAGCTCGAATTACAGGGCTAGGACAGTTTAACTAAAGCCGACAGCAAAAAAAGCTGAACGAAGAGCCCTTATGGTCCTTGGCCGTAAGTATTCAAATTTCATAGAGGGTAGTCGGGGCGTCTCGGGTGTAGGGTGTTGGGACTTGGTAGGGAACAGGTGGGCTTCCTAGTAGGCTAATAGGGATCCGAAGAGGGGTCGTGATACTTGTATGTAACTCTATGAAAGCACTACTTACTAAGTCCACCGACACTAAGTAGGGAGTAGGGTCTAGAGTAAGTGTCCGGATCCTTCTTAGGATGATCAGCTACTGAGGGCCCTGTAAACCCTAAACCCCTAATCCTAACCCATCTGCTTTAAAGAACCAACGGAGACACCCTCAAGGCCCTTCGCAATCAGAGCAGCCTCGAAATGTAGAGTTCTGGTTCGCGACCTATACTTGGGATCTTATTTGTCCAAGCCCTTGCGGAAAGGGAGTTCATTCATCACCGGTCTACATTTGACCGGAAATCTTGAGCACTATACAACAAGCAAAACAGCGACCCGGAGAGACGCAGTTCCAGCCACATTCAGGCTCCTGTTGCTGCCTGCGGTCTGCGGAGTTCTGCTCAGGTCCTTACATTGTGAGGTTTAGGGGTTTAGGGTTTAGGGTTTAGGGGTATGATGCACTGTAGACAATTTCTAAACTCTGAACCCCGAAACCCTGAAACCCCTAGACTTAGACCCTAAGCCACATAAGCAGCAGCCGAGGCGCTTGGCAAGAATGAGAACTCGATCTTGCCTCGCCACTCAACTTCGGTCGAAGGGTTGGGGTTCCCTTAAAGGGTTCCTTGAAGGGTGCAATAATGAAAAATATTTTTCAGAGCAAGACCTTTTACCAAACGTCAAAAGCCTAAAAGCTAAGCCCTACGCCGTGTCCGTCCTACTATAACAATCTGGGGAAACGAAGTGGTTGCCTTTCCCTACATTGCATTGATCTTACCCTTCTGTCGTACAACTCCGCATGGAAAGGGGCAGTGGATCAACTGACTGGACAAGGCGATCCGATCTCTGAGGTCTTCGTGAATCTGACACCTTTACCCTTTGCTGCAAGGCATCTGAAAGGGTTCGGGGTTGATACAGTACCCTAAGCCTCCTTGCAGCCCGAAGCCTATCTGGCGAAACCTGATAATGCATCCATACTTCTGTAGTGGAGTGTGCATACTATAAGGATGTTACAAGTCTGGGTCGATTGAAGGACTCCTTACTTTCTCAAAACAAGGCTGCAAGCCCAAGCCAGTCACCTTGGGAGGCTGTGCAGTGGTTGCCCTCGACGATGAAGCTGACATCATCTAGGCCACGGCGCTGTGTACATGCTACTCACTAGTCACTAGCCATCTGTATATCCAGGGTATCTTACAAAATCGCTGGGAGTTGCCTTCCGTTACTCTGCAGCGTGCACTCGTGTGGGGAAGTCGTCAACGTGTAGGCTCCGGAATAGAAATTCCTGCTTCCCCGGTGCATTACACAAGTCGCCCATACAAAAAGCCGGAGGGCAAGCCTGGATCGCATGAAAGGATGACGATGCTATGCATCTATGTGTATAGGAGATATATACTTTATCTCTATGTCTCTATCTCCAGCTATCTTATATGTATACATACATACATACATACATACATATATATACATATATATATATATATATATATGTGTGTGTGTGTGCTATCTTATATGTATACATACATACAGATATACATATATATATATATATCTATATATATATATATATATATATATACATAATCATATATATATATATATATATATATATATATATATATATACACAAAGTTATACATATGTGTATATATGTGTGTACATATATATATATATATATATATATATATATATATATATATATATATATATGTGTGTGTGTGTGTGCGCGTCGGCAGCTTTGGATATAGGGATTACGCGGAGAATGTTTCTTTGCTAGACAAACACTCCGGCGCCATGACCATGAAGTCGTCTTTCGGGCATTCTTCAAGGTTTCGCCGTACCCGGGTTTCGCCGTACTCGAAACTCTACAGAGTCACACCAAGCAGGCAGCAGGGAGCTGTCCGAAATTTTGGAAATAATTTCAACCACCAGAACATATGGACCAGAAAAATGCGATCACAAGAATCGAAAAAGCGGGACATCGAATGCTGCGTGTGTTTAGCTTCGCCTCTGCATCCTGCCACAAGGGAGCAACCTCAAACCCTCGAGTGCCTTAGGGGTTGAGTACCTTGGCCGACAAAAGGCTAACCTTTTCAACTTTGGTAGGATTATAGAAGCTCAAGGTTACCTACTCGGCTACTAAGATGCAGACGTGCGGCTGTAATCTATGCATTCATCTTCGTCCGCAAGGCCTGGACTTGCATGCCGTTTTGGGCTCGCGGCAGGCTCCATAATTTAGGTTTATCCGCGTTCAGGCTTCTGCAGGGCTCTGAGTTTTGCTCGTCGCAGTTTGGGCATAGGGGTGCGGCATTGCAGAACAGGGAGGCGCAAAACTTGGAACTTATAATACCAACCGAAGTCTCACTCTAACAACTGCACTCAGAATGCAGTTAAGTAGTATTTACAGTAACTTAGTGTTTACAGTCTACAGTGCCCCGAACCATCAGCAGCTAAACCCGAGTCGGCTCGGGGTTGGAATGAAGTTTTGACTCTGCCTGTATGTCTTGACCTCGGCCTAAACCCTAAACCCTACCCTAAACCCTAAACCCTACCCTAAACCCTAAAACCCTAAAAGGGACGGACACACTCACAAACCATGGCTGCAGTTAGAAGCCAGGACGTCTATGAGGGCTGCCGGTGTACAGATTGAGGCACAAGTTGTGCGTTCGGAAGAACCCAGGAGAACGAGGATCCTCCTTTCAAGCACCCCTACCAAGCCTCGTAAGATTCCCCTGAAGTTGGCTTTGTCAAACTGCCGACTCCGTGGATTTAGTAGGATTCAGGGAATTTAGGGAATTTAGGGTTTAGGGTGGAATAGTGGAGGTGCTGTGTGGGTAGTCAAGCCCGAAACCCTGAACTCCAAACCGCCCTACTCTTGGGCCCGGAATGATGAAAAAAACATGTGCGGCGCGGCCTTTCACGTGGTCGACTGCTTTTTGGCAGATGGCAACAGGGTCGCACTTTCTGTCGACGATGCCTGTGCAGACCTTGGAAGCTTCAGGAATTCCTAGACCCCCCAAATAGGTTCTAGTATACCGCAAATACCTTCTATTCGGGACCATAAGGGATTGATATCAAGGGTACTTTGGGGGGGTCCTGGTTGTGTGTAGGCTTTTGAGTATGACCTCGAATCTCTAACGAAAGGCCTCCTGTGCGGGATGTTCAGGAGGAGCCGAATGTATGTTACAATCAAAGGGAAACCCTATTTGCTAGAGGTCACTATTGTTGTAACTTAAGTTAAGCTCCTTAACAACATCCCAGTAACCTGTAAGCCCGTCCATGAACCCTACAGCCGCTGCTGAAATCACGGCACCTCACCCAAGCGAGATGCTTACCTAACCCTAAAGTGAGTCAGTGAGTGGGTGAAAGGGTAAATGCTTGAATGTTTCAATGACTGTAAATTTGAAAGAAGGAAGGAATTTGATTGTTTGATTGCTTGATTGTTTGTTTGATAGACTGCTGGATTGGTAGATTGATTGAAGGATGGATGCATGGATGGATGGACGGATGGCTGGATAGATTGATTGATTGTTGTATGGATTGATTGATTGGATGATTGACCACACATACCCCAGATCTATAACAGTCCCTTCGCATCCGAGACGGTACTTACATCCTTGCAGGTGGACGGAATGTCGGAAGGAAGCTGAATCGGAAATGCAGGTCGTAACGAGTATGGACGCCCCGAGGACTTGTTCAGGCTTTCACACTGGATTGAATGCGCACATCAAAAAGCTTGAATGCATCATGGAGGCGGAGGTGTCTCCTCCTTCGTGCGCGACATAGCACTCCTGCGGCAATATGAGGAATGTTGACTCACTTGCGCCACATGTCGGGTTCAGGAGGTTGTTGTCTTATAATCCCTGCGGCTGCGTGATCAGCGCCATAAAGTCAAACCCTCTGGTTGGATATGCCACAGGACTCACGTCAACACAGAACCTCGAAAAGAGGCCCCAATTTGGAGAAGCACCCATAATAAGAGAACGTCGGGGGCTCGGGATTTCAGAGTCTCAGAAGATAAGCAACCCCTGCAGAAGGGGATCCTTATTCTCATGACTCCTCACAAGGGCCAACTGGGGTCTAGATTTTGTTGGGGCTTTCTTGAGTTTACAGGCTTGAATTTAGGAGCAAATGCTCAGGCCTTGGGTCGCTACCCGTAAAAAACTCAAAAACGTCGAACCCTGAAAGAAACCTTAGCAGGGCATAAAGCTCAAGGGCTTGAGCTTTCGGGGGGCCTTGATAGCAAGATCGGGATTTCGGGCCTCCTCAAAGTGTAATTACAAGCAAGAGCCCTAAGGAACACCAGCCGCTTTGCCCGAAGATCTGCTTGAGGCCTAAACCCTGAACGCTTAGCGGCCCTATCAACCCCAAACCCTAAACCCCATAGACCCGAAAATGTCCAAACCCCAGACCCTGAACCCGAACCCGATCCTGCATCTCCATGAAGTGGAGTGTGAGCATTTCAGTGCTGATTCGCGCAAGCCTGACAACCAAAGCCCAGAAAAACAAAAACACAACTGAACCTTAAAAACCAAAGCCCGGAACCCGGAAATGCCGGAGTGAAACAGAGGCTTTAGTTTAGGGTCTAGGGCGGGGGTTTAGGGCTTTAGGTTCCAGGGCTTGGGAGTTCAGGGTAGATTTTGATCACATCGAACAACATTGTTAATGCTCCAGACCTCAGACACATGAGAGAACTAGAGAGTTCGGGAAAACCACAATCTTTAAGCTACAGTAGAAGCCGGAAAGTTGGAACATGAATGTCCTCATGCCCCTAGTATAAACTATAAGGGATCCTGGCACTAATCATCCTAAATCCATGTTCCAACTTTCTGGCATCCACAGTAAGCTGGGTAGACCAGATAGCTGAGCAGGAGATTCTGTCGTCAGCCTCAGCCGTTTGGGCCCGGGTGCCAAGCGACCCTAAACCCTGACCCTAAACCCTAAACCCTAAACCCATAAACCCCTAAACCCCTAAATCCTAAACCCTAAACCCCTAAACCCTAAACCCTAAACCCCTGAACCCTAAACCCTCAACTCCCTGAAGCCTCAAACCTGGAAGCCATGAGCCCCATAAACCTGAGACCTGAACCCTCCAGGAATCGACTTCGGAGGTACTGAAAGGCTCATGGGACTTAGCAACGAGGGCTATAATTAAGGTAACTATACTTATAATCATTTATAACCCCAAATAAGGTGCTTATAACTTTACTTACTAAGTCCCATGATCCTCCAAGTAGACCCTAAACCCTAAACCCTTATAGTACCCCTAGTAGATCCCTTGAAGGGGCCCTCAACCCCTACTTACTAAGTCCCATGATCCTCCAAGTACATCTCGCAACCTTTATCGGACCCCGGCTTCTGCGCTGCATGGCTTCAGGACTTTGTGGGGTTTGGTTTTAGGGTTCGGGGCTTCTTCTATCAGCCCTAGAACCCTATAGATCCCTTTAAGGAACCCCCTATAGATCCCTTTAAGGAACCCCCTATAGGTCCCTTTAAAGGAACCCTTATCTAAACCCTAAACCCTATAGAACCGGATTTTTCGGGCAGGATCAAAAGCCCAAGGCCCCCCCAACTCCTTCTTTTGAAGTGCATGGCGGTGCAATGGTCTGGACTTTGAACCAGGGATAATGGTTCCTTTAAGGAACAGGTACCCCAAAAAAAGTATTCAAGTATAGTACTCCAAACCCAGGGGGTAGGCTTAGAGACATTACTATATGCATGGCAGGCTGCAGGAAAGTGTCCAGCCATTTGTTGGCAAAGCTCCTGAGATCATGCATAGCCAAACCCGTATACTCATGAGATTCTTTGATGGACACATTGTGGCGATGTGAAAAAACGTAGTTGTACATGTCATCATCATGTTGCTCATTGTGTTCATCTTCGTTCTGTGTCTGCTCGTCATTGCAACCTTCGTGCTGTTTGTCGTGTTCATAGTTTCTTGTGATCGTCATTTCCATTTTCGTTTTGCTTATCATATATCCCTTCGATTTGCTCTGCGCTTTTGCGCTGTTAATGTCCATCTTCGTTCTGCTTATCAGCTTATATGGTTTTGCTTACAGTTTTTCGCTCCTCATGTTCATCTTCGTTATGCTCATCATATTCTCTCTCGTTGTGCTTATTGTTTTGTTGCTCTTCGTTCCCATGCTCGTCACTTCGTCGGTTCTTCTTTGGACCACGGCCCTACCATGCTCCACTACTATTGTATGCTGATCTGTACTCTACCCTGCTAGACTCCTTCACGTGAACCGGCTTTTCTTTTGTAGTGCTCTGCATCTACATGAACCTAACTTTTCCTTGTGGTGTGGTGGGTTTGGTGGTGGGCGTGGTCTTTCTCTATAGCGTGGTGGGTGTGGTGTGGTGAGGCGGGCGAGTGGGGTCTGGAGCAGGGTCTGGAAAGGGGTCTGGAGGTGGGCTCTGGAGCCTGACACGAGGGCGTGTGGGAGCGAAAACATAGCATTTTCCTTTGGGAATCATCGCTTTTTCATGATGTTCAGCAGTAATGGTTGTTGATTTCATCATGTTCATCATTTCATAATTTCCATGATCGTTATTCATCATTTTCATCAGTGGTGTCATCGCTTTGCATATTTTTTGTAATCATGTCCATTTCCTCATCATCTTTATCACCACTCGGTGGCCAGTCTTCTTGTTCATCATTTCGGTGGCCGCTCTTCATCTTCCAGTCCTCCCAGACCGTGCTGCACATGCCACATTGCGCAGCCGAAGACCCCGACGGTCATGGGTCACGGTCTCAGGGTAGAATTTTGAACATGTAATGTAATGGAATACAGTTGAATTGAAAAGAATACCAAACAATATGTTGATATGGTATACTAACTTATATTGTGACAGACTGTAACATGGTTGAGGGTTCTGGGTGCAAGCTCAGACTCTCGTCGATCAGGTCGTCGTGGCGCAGCTGGGCAATGGCATCACCGAGCAAAGGGACGACCTGCAACGATCAGAGCAACCCCAGACAATCAACCCTCAGCCGCTTACGGCTTGGAAATTTCGATTCGGGCGGCAGGGCCCCTAAATGAGGGTCCGTGAATTGTCAATGCAAATAGCTACATTTTATGGGAGCCGTGACGGGGAAAATATTCAATTAGCACCACCCTAAACCCTAAACCCCATTCCCCAGACCAAACTCCCAGAGACAATCGTTAAGCAGGGCTCGAAAACCCTAAACCCTAAATTACGATGTGCAGCCACCGGCCTTTTTGTGTCTCCGCCGAAGATCACCGATGACCTCGGTGACCTGCGCACTGGATTTACAAATAAACTAAACAATAAGATCAATAGTAGTAAGGGACAGGAATTTGACGGCGCAGACCCTTGGGTTTTGCCTGCAGCTGAATGACGGCGGTTTAGGGCTTAGGGTTTTGGGGTTGGGCTACCAGTGCCGAACTGGAAGCCCGAGCCGATATGCACGGCTTGATACTCCAGGCGCTACAGGGGCCACAAAACTGAGAATTGGGTTTTGCGGAATATTCTGCCACAATGGGACTGCCAAGGGGGACCGTCATACAAGCAACTATTCAGACGCGTGTAGCTTTCTTATTTCCCCCAAACTGTAGCAATCTCCAAACTCGACAATCCGACCATAAGCCCTATCCTAAACTCAAGCCCTAAACCCCATATCAGACCCTATCCTAAGCCCTAAACCCTAAACTCCCAACCTCTCATATGACACCCCACCCAGCAGGCTCAAGACCCAAACCAAAAAAAAACTAAAAGCACATGGTAGACCCTATCCTTAACCGGAAACCCTCGACCCTAGCCCTACATCCTTCCTACGTTTCTGAATAATTAGCCCCTTGATTATAATAAGCGTACCCTTGCTCCTACTGTTTTGTTTTAATTACAGAGAAAAAAGGTACTATGCAGGAACCTAGTTTCTTCTGTTGATGATATAAATCCTGCATTACCTTAAGGACCCAAAACTATGGGAATTATGGGATATTCCTTATTATGGGTAATGCAGGATTTATATCATCAACCCCAAACCCTAAACCCCCTATAGATCCCTTAAAGGAACCCCTTAGGGTACCCTTCTAGATCCCTTTAAAGGAACCACAAAAAAACGCCAACCTCCAGGCTCAGGATGCCCCGCCCCCCCGTGAGCCTCGCGAAGGCTTTCGCCCTTCTCCACGAGCCGTAAGTTCCCTCGCATCGGAACAGCTTGTGTGGGTTTAGGGTTTCAGGGTTTTGAGGCTTTAGGGTCTATAGGGGTTACTGTGGAGGTTCATCTATGCCGGAGTTTAGGTTATACAGATGTATTGTTTGGGTGATTTAAGGGTTAGAGCCCTGTCGATCCAAGAAGTTGCTGTTGTAGGGGTTATAACTGTCCAGTATAGCTATGGTCGCATAATCCACTATGTTGCGGGCTTTGGGGCTGCAAGTAGTAGGGATTACCCTGACATCTTTCTGGTCTGGGTAGGGATTCGACTGGACTTTTGGGTGCGGTGTTGTGTGCGGACCCCGATACAGGGTAACGTAGAACCCTGAACAACTGTGAACTACTTTTTCGTGCAAGGTTCCTCATCATGCTTGCAAAATAAATGCGCCCATCCATACTTTTCTAGTTCTTACGGCACCTATATTACAGAACCCTTACACGACCCTACTAGTAACATTTACATTGCAGCACCCCGTATGACCCTTATAAAACCGTCAGAGGAACCATAGACCAACGATTAAGATGCCTGGACTGCTTGCGAAGGGTGCTGAATGAACCCTAAATCCTGAACCCCTAAACCCTAAACCAAGCCCTGAGGTTTGAACCCATTTGCTTTTCGCAGAGTGGCTGAAAGAATGCGTCAGGATCTTGTGGACCTGAGCTGGAGTCAGAAAGGACGCATGGTTCGGGTTTGGGCCTTGGGCCCTTAGTTCAGATTTCGGGATTGTGGGGATATGTGGGGTTGAGACTCCAGGATTTAGGGCCTGATTTTGGGTGCATTGGCGATCCTGAGAGTGAGCAAAAGTTTGCGAACAGGACCTGGGTTTAAATTCTGCGAATGATGCAAGGTTTGGGGGCATCGAAACATGAATCCCACACAATCTGGCTGTCTGTTTGAAGGAAACACCCTAACTAGACTATTGCAAAGATGATGGATGCCCCATTACTGTTTCCCTGCAGCCCTACCCCGGCCCACAACAATTACAAACAGCCCGCCGCAGGTTCCTTTTTGGGCCGAAGCTTTGGCGAATGTTAAAAGCGCTGCATTCTTAATATTGGGGGTTGTCAAAATTAGGGTCTCTTTTTGAGTTCCTAATATACTACGGCACCAAATATTTAGGGTACCCGAAAAGGGACAATCATTTTGACAACTACCCATATAAAGTTTCAGCAAGTCGGGGAGCTGCTCCCCACCGATACTTCTGAATGCTGCACATGCGAGCTCCAATCTCGGCATCTGCGTATCCATACGGTTGATGATATAAACCCTGCATTACCTTGAGGACCCTAAACTCTGGGAATTATGGGATACTTCTTATTATGGGTAATGCAGGATTTATGACATCATTCGTAAAATCATATATTCTGCAAGCCACACAGGGATCTACACTTCACGCCAAACTCGATGCACCTGACCTATGGCGAATGCAACAAACTCGCCAACAAAAAACGGAAAAGCCTTCGTCTGAACCACAGTGTAGACCGCTGATTCATAAACCCCCGTAGCATGGGTTCTGACCATCATTAGGCATCCTAACATCAGGGCACTTAAAGAAGCTCCCTTAACATTGGTTATGACTATCTTAATCAGGATACTTAAAGAAACTCTCAAATTGATGCCCATCTGGGGCACTGGCATCTTGGATCTCAGGAACCTCGTTCCACTTCGGAAGCGTTTCCAGGTGCCTTGAAGCTTCGGGGTGGTGTCTAAGGGTTTAGGGGTTTAGGGTTTGGAGAGTAGGTTCATAGGGCTTGAGCTTCAGGATTTGAGGTTTAGGGCCCTACACACTGAATCCCAAAAAGATCTACAGCTCACAACTCTAGTCCGGCACACCGCGGGCTTGTGTTAACCCTGGATTCAATTGCATTCATATGGGTAGTTCACCCATGCACACTAAACCCCAAACCCTAAATTGAAGGCTTGCCTCCCCTGAATTCTGCAGAATGAGCGAACAACTCGAGAAGGGGACCCTGGAGTCACCCTATGCTTCCAGGGACCTTTTTATTGGGTCCTTGAGGGGCCTAGCACCCTAAGTATAAGGTCCTTGCAAGCATAGGGTCAGAAAGCATCAAATTTTCACAGCATATGAATGCACTGATACCGCGGGAAAACTTTGCGAAGATGGAGTAACATGCCGCTACAGACACACTAGCATGGTCACAATACCAACAAATATTGCTATGCGCATATGAACTACGCACTGTAGTACAAGTCTTCTTGATATGATATGAAGCCAAGCCACTTGATGCGCGTGGCAAAAGCACCGGGAAGCTTTTCATGGATGAGGTTCCTTTAGGGAGCACTGCGGGAGTTTGGGGCTAGGCAATATTCGTGGGAAGTTGTTCATGGAATTGTTCGGCGTTTTAGGGGCTTGTAGAGGACTGTAGGGTCTGGGGTTGTGCCGAGGGAATACGTTTTCTCCGAGCTGCGTTGCCAGAGGTACTTTGGCCGTGTTTTGATGGTTTGAAGGCTCGATGTTGAGTGACAGCGGAAAGTTTCACGGTGTAGGTTTGGATTTGTTCAAGTGTAGGGTTCAATAGACCCCCGCGTTTCGACAGCAAATCTGCTGCCTGCCTTTTTGTCGAACTTGTCCTGTTCGGCAGCATTGATGAACAGCTGTATCACCACTCAGACCCACACGTACATTTCTGTAAATAAATTTATATATATATATATATATATATATATATATATGTGTGTGTGCAAGAGTCTATCTATCTATCTATCTATCTATCTAGATCTCTCTCTCTATATATACATATCTATGTGTATATATATATATATATATGTATATATATATATATAGATAGATGCACACATACACATAACAGGGGTATATGTGTGTATATTTATGTATGTATATACACACACTATGCAGAAAGCTATTGCAAGACCTTCAGTTTGAGGTCCGGTGTAGAGGATTCCGTGATGCGAGGCTTTCCGGAGTTAAGGGCTGAGTTACGGGCTCTGATGGTTGCTACTCATTGAAAGTTTCATGCCTCTGCCAGTTACAGTCAGCTTAAACTTTATTCCAAAGAACAGCTACGATGCTACGCTTTGTTACCCTTCGAACATGCTCTAAACCCTAATCTGGCAAAAACAACCTCAGGCCTAAATCGTCAATGTTTTAAGGCCATGACGGACATCAGTGAATACCTATCAATACAATCGCTGAGGCTCCTGTATATTATTACATAACCTAAATATACTCTTCAGGGTCCATTGAATCCCCTCGAGCGGTCTAAAGGTCCATATTCGGGGCCCGTATTTCTAACTTTCGATTGAAGGCCTTGAAGGACACCAAACCTTCGTGAATATATATATATATATGTATATATGAATATCTATATCTATATATATATATATATATATATCTTTATTGTACCCCAAGAAGGTTAAAAGTTATGTACTCTACTACTAGGTGAAGGCCTTGAAGGACAGCAGTGTGCCGGCAAGAGTCGCCACCTCCTGTGGTGTGGAGGCCTTGATAATCTGGTCGAGTCGCACCTGGGCTTTAGGGTTGCGTGGTTTCAGGGTTTCCCCAAGGATACAAGTGCTCAAGGTCCGAATACCATTCAGAGTATGGATATTGGAACCTAAAGCGGTACTGCTTGGGAACTCGGACCCTCTGGGTTTTGGTTTAGGGTCAAGAATGCGTGACGATTTGGTGCTTTAGGGCTCAGGGGGTTAGAGGTTTTAAGGTTAGGGCTTACATGTGGCTTTTGGGCCTTCTTCATAGCGTTTTGTCTCGAAGGAACCTAACTGCAACTGGCCGTACTGGGCTTTTGCTGAAGGATGCGCAGACACAATCCAGGTCAGGTGGGCTGAGATTTCGAAGCTGTAGGTATGGGCAGCGGGTTTCGGAGATGTATTGTAGCCGCCTAAGAGGAACTAGCCTAACTAGCCTTCCTCACTGATTCTACACCTTTTTGTGGTTACCTTTTCGGGGTCGTAAATACAAAAAACGGACAGTCTAATTACCAGAAAAAAAGGAATTACAATGGAGACTACAGCTAAAGCATGGGTTTATAAACCCGGAAAGTACCTCTAGTCACTTTGAACCTTTCACCTTGGAGTCCTAGATTAATCCAAAAAACACTAAACACTAAACTTTAAACACCAACCTCTCCGTAAACTTTTGTGAAGTTTACGTCTCAGGCGTCTGGACGCTGAAAGCAACCCCAAGTCCGAGAGTCGCCCCTATACATGTATATCTATATCTCTCTCTCTCGCTCTCCCTCTCCTCGCTGTGTATATATATATACATAGATATATATATATATATATATATATATATCTATTTATATACATATATATATATATATGTACATATATTTCTTATGGTTTACATCTACATATACATATATAATATATATATATATATATATATATATATACACACATACATGTGGATGACATTGGACCGGAGAACCAAACCGCAGAGCCTCACAGTGGGCTCAAGAGCAACTGCCAAACCAACAAGGAAAAAGGAGTTCACATCCCTAAACTCTACACCTTGAACCCTAATTAAACCCTAAACAAACCCTAAACTATCGCAGTCGGGCTGCCGGTTGTGGGGCCTTCTGTGCGAAGTAATCGATTTCCGCTTGCATGAACCTGGGTCTGGGATCACGGTTTGCACTAGTGCACTGGCTGCGTGACCGCAGGTTCAGGGCTTTGTGGTTAGGGTTAGCGCTACATATGCTTCCGTGTCAATGTTGGAGGGCTTTGCGTCCACAGCTTTTGCCGGATGATTTAGGAACATGGGTACTTGAGGCGTAACATGGCGGTGTACAAAACTTGGGGCTCTAGAGTTTGCAGTTGCAAAAGATATACGGTGCCGGGCTCCCACAGCAGCTGGGCTTTTGCAGGAGCCTGTATGATCAAACAGAATTGCTGCATTATATAGTTCTGAAGGGACGTGGAACAGAACGGGATACTAAGGTGCACTAACTGTCACTTGTATTTATTTCTTCAGGTGCCTATCTTCTAGCCTGCATCCTCTGAATATTTTCGAGAACGGGGGAGCTGGTGTGCAACGGTGCCAACCAAGAACGGGCCGTTCACAAGCCCCACGACAAACCCTGCCAGGCACAACCTACTTCATGACTTAGGCCCCCAACGACACTTGCTGCAACGCAAACACCCTCCACTAAAGCTCATGGCCTCTGCATCCAAAACCTTGAACAAGAACTCGTGCAACAAAAATCGAACCTACCCCTAGTAACGGTAATTAAGGTTGAATAAGTTAAGTAATGGCGGTAACCCTAACTAACCCTAAGCCTCGAACCCTGCAACATATAACCCCAAACTTGAACCTGACCCCAAACTCGAAAATCCTGACAACTCGAAACCCGAAGCAGCATAGCATACTCCCCAAAACCCTATTCCAACTACTTAGGATCCTTATACTATAGCACCCTTACAGCATCCCTTAGAATAAACCCCTATACAGGACGCTTTAAAGGAACCCTGTTCTAACCATTAAGGACCCTTATAGGTCCCTTTACAGTAGCATCTCTTCTGCAGCCATAGAAGCTTCTCTAGCCGACTTGACGAGATGCTCACGCTGCCTCAGAAGGGTTTAGGGTTAAGGCGGTTAAGGGCTTATACGACGGTATGATAGGCTGTTTAGTGGTTTTCCGTGGGAATTGCACCTTTATCCAGAATCTTGTCAGGGCTGTTAAAAGCCTTGGCGCAAAGTACCTTAACGGTGCAAGCAACATAATAGTATAGGGTTCTGGGTCCCAGATATACTATGCAGTCATGTAGTTTCGAATTGCTTTCGAGCGGGAACATGGATTTAACATGATTATTGATGGGATTCTTTCGACAAAACTCTGAGGGGATGAGGATGCTCATGCTCTAACTTCCCTTGCGACGTTCAGGGGTTCAGGTTTCGGGAGTCTTGGGGTAGAAGAGGACAACAGACCCGGAACTGCAATTGCCACGAGCCAGTTGGTCGGCTTACATCTCTGATGACCTGATGCTTTACCCCCCCCCACCACCCTAAACCCTAGACCAAAACCCTGAAACCCAGACCAGTTCTCGTAGTTCTCGTTCTGATTCTGTCGAGAGGTTCTGAATTTCGGGACAACGACCGAAACCACTCAGAGCCCCGCCAGCCGAAACGCAGCGGAAGCAACAGCTCAAGCCTACTCCCAAAGTTCCCAATCATCAGGACTTGTAGGGGCGAAGTAACCTAGTCGAGGAACAATGCTGACCACAGTAATAGTAAATCTAACAATAATGAAACCTACTGCTGCTACTGATATTACCAATCATAGTACCAATCATAAGAATGATATTAGGAATAACAATGAACGCTCAAAACAAATCAAGTATAGTATTCATCCCATCCCCCCCCCCCCGGTTTACCACCTTGAGGTTCCGCAAGACCTACTATCCGAAACGAATAGCACCATGCCGCCTAAAACTCTACCCCGATATGAAAGCCCCTATATCAAACCCTTACAGAACCCTATGAATTCCCTAAACAGACCCATAAGTCCTGGAAGCAACCTTAGACCATCTTAGACCCGAATCCAAGCAGCTGCTGCTCCGTCGAGCGGTCCATCTGGGACAGATTGCACGGCGCACGCCGCCGGCACCCCGCAGAAGGGGTCGGAGCTCCAGCATGGTTTTGGGTATAGGGGTTTAGGTTTTGTAGGGGTATAGGTGTGCAGAGTACATGGTATATGTGGCTAGGGGTAGGGTTTAGGGTAGCGCTGTGTAGGACTAGCCAGCGCTCACGTTCTGTAAGACGTCGGCTGTGTTTCAGGATGCGCGAGACTTTGAGTACGGGTTGTTTCTGCTGATGTTGTGTGCTCAGGGTTTAAGGTGTATGGGGTGTGGATGCAGCTCACAGCCCAGTGCTCTCGGGAAGCCTTTATTGTGCTTTTGGAAAGAATTTTCGGATGATTCCTTAGCATTCATGACAGAGACCCCTCGTCTCATCCATCTTCGGTCTAGCACTTGAGGTGCCCCAGGGGCTTTCGGGCTCTTATTAGCCACGATGGTCTATGTCGTTCTGCGAAAGGAACTTGAGCCACGCCTGATGGTAAGCTCTGACAGGGTAGTAGCCATACACCGGAGCCCAAAGCTGCAGAAACTTAACTAAAGAAACTTTGTGCGAAATCCCCTTAGCTACCCTGTGCTCTTAGGTTCACAAGGCCCACGGTCCAAAGCCGGGGGCATAGCCGAGGGTTAGGCCCGTGTGATGGTGGGGACTGAGTCTTTGGTCAGCTTGGGGGTTCAGGTGTAATCAAAGGGGAAAAGGAGGGACCCTTTAAGGGGTCCGTTTAAAGGGATCTATAGGGATTCTAGAAGGGTATAGGGTTTAGGGTTTAGGGTTTGGGGGTTTAGGGGGTTTAGGGGAAAAGGAGGGACCCTTAATGAGGACCCCTACCCTGTAATGGGCTATAGAATGGGTATGTAATGTAAGGGTCCCTCCTTTTACCCTTGGATGTAAGGTTCAGGGTGAAAGGCATGGAACACGGGCCTTCATAATTAGAAAAGGGTGCTGGGGTATGCACTTTTGTTATAATGCGGATCCCGAGGGAATACAGAAGTTGACGCTTGCTTTTTTGTTCAGGCTTGTATTTTAGCTGCCAAGGTGACGGGCCAAGATTGCGGCTTCTGGAGTTCAGGGCTCACATGGGGTCTACAGTCACCGTCCACAAGAAACATACGGAATCCGAACATCCAAGCCCTAAGATCATCTAGCCCGAGCAAAGTCTAATAAAATTTTTAGAATCAGGAAAACTAAAGTCACAAATAAAAATATGTGTAGTTCTTGAGGCATAATAGAGTAGGAGTTATAGTCAAGAACCTTAACGAGAACTGCCTGCAATTCTTGAAATGAGCCGTATGCTACCAACTTAAAACCAGGAACCCTCGAGAATAATACTTGTAATTCCTCAAGGCCCCCATATCGGACCCCAGGCAAAAAGCTACTTTTTGCTTAAGAACCCCCAAAAAATAAAAAATAAATTCCTTATGGGGGTAATATAGGGATTGTTATTTTTCATTTTTTGGTGTTTCTTAAGCAAATAGTAGAAAGCTATGGGCCTTCCAGAGTGCCCTCCTCTCCGAGCAGAGGTCGTCGTCCATGGGGACGACGCTTTCCTCGGAGTCTCGGTTCAAACGATAGAGGTGAGTGGGTTTAGGTTAGGAGTTAGGGCTCTAGGGTTTAGGGTTTAGGGTTTAGGGTTGAGGGTTCAACGCTTCAGGCTTATGGTTTAGGGGTTTTGAGTTTGGGTCGGTGGCTTTGAATGGTTTTTGCATGCTTCTGATACCTCATCACGTTGGTCTTGAGTGCGAGGGGCTCTCTTGAATCTTTGCTTTCTCTCCCGGTGGCACCGGTTCACATCTGAAGGCGTCTAACTTTAATCCGTTTTAATACTGTCCGGCCCATTGCGTTTCTTGGCCTTAAAATTCACAGCTTGGGCTTGCAAGGCTCAAAACGCCAAGAGGAAGGCCAGCACTGAGGAGACTCGTGTCAAAGTTCAATGCCAGAGCTCTCCAAGTCATCTCGTGTTGGAACATTTATAACAGGAACCGGGTTTTGGAGTGTATGATATATAGCTATACAGGGCGTAGCAGGGACCCCTGTATTACCCACTGCAGCCTTAGCGCTCTAGCCCAGCTTGCGGGCTGGGGTATGGAAACAAATAGCTTGGCATGTTTCGCATTAGCCATTAAGGGTTAGCACATAATGTGACATCCTGTACTTCGCATGTACAATTGGGAATACAGGGCTATGGAAGTATAGCGCGCAGGGACATGGTGCCCACCTCGTCCCACATACGCCAAAGTGCATAAAAGATGCCATCAGCCCGGCGATGGTCATGGCTGGCAGCAGATTGGGTGTCACAGAAAGGGCGGTCGGATGGCGCACCTGACAGAGCCAGAGGTGGTTCAAGCAACAAGAACAACTGCCTGCATCAGGGTTTGTGGTTTACGGTCTATCGGTTCCAGGGCTGCTAGTCAGTTTTACTGCCTAGGCAGATAGATAAATGGAGAGATAATTAGATAGACAGACAAATACATGGATAGATTAGATCAGATAGGTTAGCGAAATGAAAACATTCACAAAGTGGGTTCGAAAGTTTAGATGTGACAGAATAGTTATGTTGAAAGACAAGATAGATTGTAACAGAACAGCTAGAATTTAACAGATAGGTTAGATTGATTTGATAGGCTGCCCATATTACGTAGACAGATTGCAAAAATTTGATAGATTAGCTCAAACAGGTAGACACGCGAGATCATGGTTAGATTGATAGGTAGATACCTAGATAGCTGGAGAAGAAGATAGTTCGATAGACAGACAGGCAGGTAGACAGATAGACAGTTATATAGATCGATAGATGGGTTGGACCGGTTGAAACAATGTTAGGTTGATAGATAGGTAGAACGATACATAGGTAGATAGGTAGATCGAAGGAAAAGATAGAACGACATATAGATAGATGCTGTTAGGTAGGTAGATGGACAGATGGAGGCATCGAGGGATGGAGGGATGATAGATGGAGGGATGAAGGGATGGATGAATGGATGGATGCTTGTATGGATGGATAGATGGATCGATGGATCGATGGATCGATGGGTGGATGGATGGATGGATGGATGGATGGATGGATGGATGGATGGATGGATGGACAAGCGCGTAGATCGACAGATGTATATATATATATATACATATGTATGTATATTAATTGATTTGTATAGCCCTGAAGACTATGAAGTTCCAGTTAATAGATCAGATGAAGAAAGACGGATAGATAGAGTCGGAGATAGTGAGTTTTAGATAGATCGCCTAGATTGATACGTACGTAGATAGATAGAACGATACATAGATAGATAGGCAGGTAGACAGAGACGTAGACAAACACGCAGAAAGGTAGATAGCCAGGTAGATAGTTATGTAGGCAGGGAGGCATAGATGTACATACATGCATATACACCTGTCATTGATAGCCCCTGGAAGCCCTAGAACTCTTTCTTCCTGGGTGTCTCAGAACATCATCCCCCCAAAAAAGCGCCGGCCCTATCATCTTCATAAATAGCAGAACACCGTAACTGAGAGCAACTCCAAACCCAAGCTCTCTACCATTTCAGCTGCTGCCACGATCACAAGCCCAGAGCCATAAACCAAGCATTGTTTACGGACATCTTACCTAACACCTGAACTCACAAGCTTCTTACATGTATTCTCAACAACAAATCGATACAACTCCCTAAAGCCAAAGAAACCCTGGAAACAACAACATACCTAAACCCTCAAAGTCGAACAATAGGGTTTTGGGGGGGTATGTAAGACTAATAAGGAGCCCTAGAACTAGTATTGGTATTTATTGAGGCTCCTATAAAGGGAACTCCAGAAAGTTGGAATATGGATTCATGGTAGGATCCCCTATAATTTACCTTCAAGGGGATACGATAATGATATTCCAACTTTCTGGCTTCTACTGTAGATTAACAAGGTTGTCCTCCTATTATTTAGGGTGTAGGGTTTAGGGTTTAGGGTTTAGGGTCCTCCTGAGACCCTGCGGTGCCTGCAGGGCCTTGAGCTCGTCGACATCTGCAGGGACCTCTTGGAGGGTCAAAGGATTCGTTACAGGTCTCCTCAAAGGGATCTATAAGGGTGCTGCTTCAGGGTTCCTTAAAGGGATCTATTACAAGGAGTGTTGGTGGACTTAGTATAAGTAGACATTTTGTCTTACAGGTATGATAACCCAAATAGCCTTCCATCTTAGGGCACTTACAAATCTACATATTTCCTACTTACAAAGTCCCAAAGGACTTTCTAGGCAAAAAACACCTAAGTAAAGACCGCAAGGTACGGATATCCCATAATCCAATCTTTCAGTGTACCTATAAGGTTCCGGACTTTTTGCTTCGGCTTTTATACGGTGCTTATGCTTATAGCGATCAACAATCAGGAGTTCTTTATGGGGATTATGTTGGGCTACCGAACCTCTTTCTGTGTCGTCTTAACTTAGGGAAGGCTATTCGTAAAATCTTGGTGATCTAAAGTTTCAGGAGTTGCAGGGTTCAGGCTTCAGAAACCTCTGTCGGCTACGGCACTTGTGTTTCGGGGGCTCAAGATGCAGGATTTCACGAATTGGAGGTGCAAGGTTTACAATTTCAGGGCTGGGGGCATGAACTTGGAGTTGGGAGTGCAGTATTTGAGCTTTAAGTTTCAAGCTGTCTGTGAAACGCATCCTTCTAGAACCATGAACCATCCTAGTAGTAGCCCTGAGAGAAACCCTTTAAGAACCCGAAAAGCAAGACACAAAAGCTCATAAGCCACGCCTCCCCGCAAGGCTGGCAAAGGACTTTACTAATGACCCATATGCTCCATTGTCGTTACTGTTTGTGGTTCATATTTAGGATCCTAAAAGGCAATCCCAAACAGGAACAACAACTATGGAGCCTATGGGTACTATTCTAAACCTTACAAAGCCCCAAATACAACAGGGTTCAGGGTTGAAGGCCTGCTCCAGGCAGCCGTGCAGCAACTGCGCTCGCTCACACGGCCTTCGGAGAAGGTGTCTGGAAGGCTGCAAAGGTAACTCTATGGAGTTTAGTTGTCAGATGTTGCTATCATTCAGGATCTCGCGTTCAGGACTTCGGGTGTGAAGTTTAGTATACAGGGTTTCGCATTTAGGGCTTCTAGGATTTAGGGGTTGGGAGTTGGCGGTCTACACAACGAAAGACTTACCAATTCTGTCGCAGCCTCTGGAACTTGTTCGAAGCATCTACACCTACACACTGACAACATTGCAGGATGCAAACAAAGGTGCACACATCATGACCATCTGGTTGGGGGTTTATAGAAGCCCCGAGGAGTCCAAGTGCCCAAATAGTAGGACAACCAGAAACCCTTTAAACACTGCGCCCTAAACCTAAACCCATCCTAGATACTACGTCGACTTTGGGATGCTCAGAGACCGAATGCTCAGAGGCCACTTCCCAACAAAACAAGCATGGACCAGAAATCCCTTGCATTCGGATTCAGCACTTCTATAAAACTCCCCTAAATCCAAAGGAACCCCTGGTCTATAGCGTAAAATTACCCAAGTAGAACCCCTATAAGCTACCCCAACCCCCGATTCTGGAAACCCTTACCTAGAATCTAGATTTTGACCACAAACGAATCACAGCCGAGATGCAGCCAGAAATCTGGCGACGCATAACCTTCGTAGCCTCGAGGCTGGTCTTCTAGGGTTTCGAAAAACTATATGGGTGAGGGGTGGACTTACTGTTGATGGACAAAATGCTGCATGACCCTAAGGACTCTAAGCTGTGGGAACTATGACATATTCCTTATAATGGGTAATGCAGGATTTTGTCCATCAGCGGTATCCTTATCGGTCTTGGGTAGGGAGGTGACATGTTCCGGGATGCTGTGGAAAATGCGCCCGATTTTAAAGCGGACAAACAAACAAAAGTTGCTCGAGGTGTCCCTGCGGCTCCGCTCTTGCTAGCTCAGCTGCTGTCGGGCTTGGGGACTAGGAGTCTTGATTATATGGGTGGTTGTCAAAATTAGGGTCCCTTTTTGGGTACCCTTAATATTAATTGCCGTACTACATTAGGGACCGCAAAAGGGACCATAATTTTGACAACCACGGATATGTATACACTGACATACATACACACAGACGCTGATTTTTCAGATTCCTGAGACCATCGCCCTGGAGCCACTCGCTCGAAGACATCCTGCGGTGGTGTGGTCTTTGGCACTATGTCTTCTGGGGCGAATGTCCAGGTCTTTCCGGATTTGATAGAGTTCAGGCGTTTTGCTGTGTTTCATGTCTTCAATCAGACACTTCGTGTTTGAAGGCATTTATTTAAATCAGGATTTTGAGAATTTCTGTTTTGCTTGGAAAGCTGGTTCACGGTGTTGTACCAGGCCTTCTAAGATTCATGGATCTGCAGCGTTGAAGGCTGGGGCTTTTCAGGATGCCAGCAAGATCGTAAACCGAACAGAACAACAAGGGCCCATACGACTTCTAAGGCTTAGTTCTATCACACAATCTAAGATTGTACGAAAGGAAACCTACGCAGTGGCAAACATGTGTCTTTCCGACACAAGGCTTTGCTGGCATCGATGGAGAGGCCGAGCCGACGCAGGTTAAACAAAAAACACTGCTTGGAGGGTCGGGAGACTAAGTAAGTAGGTAGTAAGTAGACTTATAATGACTTATAAGTACCTTTCCAGGGGCCTTAACTGGGTTTATGATACTTATAAGTCCCTAAAATAACTACTTACTAAGTCCCCCGACCCTCCAAGTGAACGAAACCTACGTCTCGGGCAAAAGGCCTCAAAGCGGACAGCTCGTACTCCCTCTCAAATGGTCCAAGTATCGTTATGGTATGTTATATACTTCTAGGGGATTTGGGGGTCTAAGTATATACCATAATGATACTTGGACCTTTTGGGCCTGAAAGATCCTCAAGCCCGTGAGCTGAATCTGGGAACTCGAGCGCCGAAAAGTGCCATTATCAGGGAAGAGACCAAACGATGGACTTAGGATCTAAATCGGCCAAGCCTTGGATCCCCCGCTGTGCAAAAAAAAAGTGGTTTAGGGTTTAGGGTTTAGGGTTTCACTTCCTAGAAATCCTGGGTCCCCAGCGCCCCTTTAAAAACTATGGGCACACTTGTTCCTACTATTCGGTTTTAACATGGAGAACCCGAAACCAAAAAGGAAAAAGGGCCCACTGGGAGAAATGGAAATCGTTCCTGCCTGCAGAGTAAGGTGACCCTTTTTCCCACAATTCGGCAGAACAAAAGAATACCAAACCTCCTCCCAAACACGACTCTCACAAACGCACACCGCCCTCACGTCCTATTCTGAAATAGAAACCCTTCCTACCCAGAAGAGCCGATGAGGCGCGGACTCGAACTCGATTTTGCCGGCTCCTTGCCCAGGCACGTGCCTCAGCAGAAAGCTACTATGGTACATACGATGACAACTAGAATGGCTGTAAACACTACAATACTAACTTTAAACCATAATAGCTATCACAACTACAAGCAGTAAAAGCTGAAATAACCATCAACAATTACTATGCTAGTGCAATGTGTACGCAGCATACCTAGAGCAAAAGGCGAACATGTTTGGGAACGACCGGCAGCGCATCGTCAAACGATGACTCCACCATCGTCTATGCAAACGACTGAGCAGAGCAAGCACAACTTGGAGCTTCATACACACACATATTGACATACTTACATACAACACGCATACGGTGTTACATACACATATACATAGTTCCTGACATAGATACATACATACAGACAGACAGTTATACATGCACGTCCGTACAGAAATACACGAAGATGAGACCGATGAGACGTAGAGTGTGCAGGAACACAAGTTACACTGTTTTGGTAATGTCGCTCCCCCCCCTCCATTCCTATGGATTGCTCGAACCCTCGCCAAAGACCTTAATAGAGGAGCCTTCATACAATTGGAATAGTGTTTAGGGTATATCGAGGAGCCCTCAGCCCTAAACCCAAAACTAATCTTATGATTAATTCAGGGCCCTGAATAATTAGACTTGGATTTTCGGTGCAAATTATACTTTAGTTATAATAAGGAACCCCCCAAACAATACATAGTATGGGTAACGAATTGTTAAGGCCCCCCATATTGTATACTATCACAGAGCCCTGTATGAAAGACTGAGCCTCGGACGGCTGCAAAGCGAGATGCGCCTGAATGCAAGCAAGTCTTCTTCGGTTTAGGGTTTAGCTCTAGGCGGTTGTTGGGTCGAGTATTTGGGGCTTTTGAGTTCAGGGAATCAGAAATTGAGGGTTTGTGGTTTCCGGCTTACAAACTTATATCAGGAAATTAACCCGAAGAAGTAAATGTTTCAGGGTTCAGATAAGACGTGCACCTCCAACACTCATCCAGAACGAACGGTTTAAAGGGTTTCGGGTTTGGGGTTTGGGGATTCGGTGAGTGCCGTAGACTCCACGGAAGAAGGTGCCTGCACGCGCGTCACGAAACGTAAGGATGGAATTGAATAGGGTCGTGTCCGGTCGAAGTCTTTACCGAAAACCAGATTCGACTCCTGGTTGTGTTTGCATCCCAAGTCGTACGCATACCTCGTTCCCTCATGCCTCGCCGACACCCCAAAACCAAACGCAGCTTTGATCCGAAACCCTACACCCTAGGCTTCGTCACGCCTTGACGTAGCCCTGGTGCACGGCTTCACGCTCCAAGAGCTCCCGTGGAGCACTGACCTCAAACTTACTCAAACAAGGCAGGAGAAGAGTGGTGAAACTGAAACGATTGAGGGTTTGGGTTTAGGGTTTGGGGGATAAGTGAACTGAACCTTTGACATGGAGGAAGTATATAGGCCAATCGAGGTGGATGCAAACTTGTGGAGACGTCGTGAAAGACTTGACTGAGTGACAGACTTTGTCAGCGAACTTCTATATATATATATATGTATACATATATATATATATATATATATGTATACCAAAGTTTTTTACATATTTTAGACATACATAAAATCACCGTATGTAAATATCAACATATACAAATATAGGTATATCTGTATATACTAGAGGCAACCCCATGTGCACCTAACCTATCAGCTGTAGGAATCGGGCTGCGAGGAGTCTGAGTCTCGCTGTATTCGTCTCAGGCTGGGCCGGGACCAAACCTGTCGGCAACCCGAAATCTTGAGACTTCATCTCGGATCTCCAGTACGCCCGGGAATAGAAAGGACTCTGGGTATTGAGTAGATGTATAAAAGACCCAAGACCACACAAAGGGAAAAAGGGCCTCTGCGACCCTAGTCATTGAGCTTGTGAACTTTAGCACGAGCACCCCTGAGTCTCCTTTCATCGCCAAACCAAAAACGCAACAGTATAGGATCTTGGCACTACGATTTGGGGGTGAACCTGGAAAAGATGATGGCATCTTTGTGCAAATCTAGCAGAGACCTGCTGCAGCTGTGAGGCAACCAGAAATGACGGCACGTCGATGACCTGCATCATTTGGAGTGTATTCCGTATCATGGCACATTGGTTGAGTGGCCAGAATGATATGTTCCAATTGAATATCCAGCAAAGCAAACCATAGTAAGTTTGACCAGCATCGCTTCGAACAGCACTATTGCCCCGATGGGAGGTGAGGGCCGACACTTAGGCTCTAAATACATAAATCTGGGTACTTGGACCTGCCGAGGTTCTTAGAATGAGCTCTATAGAGCTGTCTTTACTGTAACCCAGTCCTGTTCAACTCAAGGGTGTACAGATCATGTACTTATCCTTCTTCTCAGTGTACATAGGAACTAAGGTCTTAGGGTAGGCTCAAGCCTCTAGTGCAGATGATGGGCTGTTCGGCGTTTGGAGTCCCAGCTGCTTGTCAGTGTCAATGACTTTAACGAAAGGGACTTGCTTTTTAGAATAGGTTTGTCTGCTGAGCGCATATGCCCAAAACAGTTAGGGTTTAAGAGGGTTCCATTATCGTAAGAAGCTTGAAGTTTTGGAACTCAGCGGTTTTAGGAGGTAATATAAGGAACCCTAAAGCCTAAACGTGTCTTGTGCCTGGTCTCCGGCCGTAACCGCAAAATCCTCGAGCCTCGAATCTCCGAACCAGGGGCTGAAAGGCCTGTCTAGGGTTTAGGGGTTTAGGGGAGGTTTAGGGGTTTAGGCTCTAGGGGAGGTTGAAGGGTTAGGGGTTTAGGGGAGTCTTAGGGTTTAGGGGAGGTTTAGGGTTGAGGGTTTAGGGGAGTCTTAGGGTTTAGGGGAAGTTGAAGGGTTAGGGGTTTAGGGGTTTACGGGAGGCTTAGGGTTCAGGGGAGGTTTAGGGGTTGAAGGTTTAGGGATATAGGGTTCAAGGGTTTAGGGTTTGGAGGAGTGTAGCGTTTGGGGTTTGTGGCGAAGGGTTTGGGGTTCAGGGTTTAGCCCCCTAGTCCAGCCGGAACCACCTAGAAATGTCTAGGCACTGAGCTGAACTCTAAACCGCCGAAACTCAAAACCCCAAAGCTTAGGATTCCCGGCTTTGAGGGTTCCTGTTAAAGTGTTCCTATACACAAACTTGTAAGGATTCTTCGATGTTCTATGCTATAGGGGCCTGAATAAGTAAAAAGGGCTTCGGGGTAGCGGTTCCTTGTAGGACCCAGCTTTTAACCGTAAAAGGAGCTAGAATAAGGTTGTAGGCTAAAGGGGCCTTCATATTTAATAATTAGAGGGTTCGGGGGCATTTCATTAAAAGTTCTAGCAGGGACGATGAAGGTCATACTGTTACCAATCAGGGCCGTTTAGTACGGCTTCTGTTTACGCAACCCTAAAGCCCTAAAAAGACAGAGCGGAAAGCTCCCCCTTAACCGTGCGCCTTCATAATTCGACGAAGGCCATTCTGATACTAGCTATTCAAGCCCCCTGTGCTACCATTTTGGGGTCGGTCCATTTATGCAACCCCAAACCCCCTAATTTTGACTAGGGTCATCCCGTCACTATTGAGGCACCATGTTGCCATTTTGCGGTTCGGGCCTCTGTCTTCAGGCCATCCAAATCGACCTGGAAGCCGGCTGCCGCCAACTGAGCTCGCACCTAAGGGCATGGTGTTGTCGTGTTTTGAGATTATAGTAGGGTTTTAAGTTTAGGTTTAGGTTTAGCGTGGAATCTTGCTAGGAATTAGTTCGGGATTTGTGTTCTGGCAGGTGTAGCATTTTCTCTTACACCTTCCTGTGCATTGCCTTGCCTGGCGCAGTTCAGGATTCAGAGCTTCAGTTCAAGGGTGGATGTGTTCGGGATTCCTGTGGAGCTCACTCGGAGTTGCTCGCATTTGAAACTTTGGGGCTCAGGGCTGTGTGGTTGGTCCCTAAGCGGAGTGGGAATAACTCGACGAGAGCCTGCGGATGCGATGTACTGTAGGTGTACCTGCATATACAGACACATGCGTACATGGATGTCGATAGTATGGGTACTCTGGTGCATACGCGCGCTTGCGTGTGTGTCTGTGCGTACAAATAAGGTCTATAGTGATAGAATGTAGGGCCATTTAACAATTCCAAGAGGGCTTGGGGGTATACTACACTCAGTTATAGTAGGAACCCCCAAACCCTATTACAAACGTACGGCCCCTACATTACAGAAGTGGGCGGTCAGGGCAACCTCCGACAGGTTTGTCAAGACTGATGACGTCATGTGCAACATAACCAGGACCCCCAAGGGCCCTCTAAAACAGTCCTTATGACACTTAATTAATAGTGGGTGTTTGGTGTACATTAGAGGGTGGTTGGGGGGTCTAGGAACCAACGAAAAGCCGGGAACCAAAACACCGAGTGCAGTTAAACAAGCCAATGATATACTCCTCCAAGTAGAGCAAGCAGAGAGAGACCCTATCCCGGGCTACGCTTCTTGAGGCTCTGGCATGTTGCTTGAGATCCTGGCCAGGAAGTTCGCGCTTGCATAGGGTTGATGACGGTTTATGGCTGGGTTCATCGCTTGAACGAGATCGGGGCTTGGGGGATTGAGTTGGGCTTAGTGTCAACCTGAGGGTTAAAGGCAGGCTCAGAATACCCCAAACATGTAAGCAATTAAGAATCGTTCTGACTCCTTCTAGATTAAGTTCTGCCCTGAAAGCACCCGGCGATGGGCCGTCGGCTGTCCGTATTCTTTTCCCTATATAACAGCATAGCAGCATAGAAAAGTTCGCTTTACAAGTGCTTAAAGCTCGGAACAGAAAGCAACGGTGGCTTGGTCGAATCTGAAGCCCAACCACCGAAAACGACGGAAGCATTGCCTGAGACTCTCGAGGAACATGTCTGATTCCTAAACTTTTTAAACCCTACCTTAACCCCACTTAACCCCAAATAACCTACCTTTTTCAGGAATCATTAATAAAGAAGTCATCTTAAGGAGCCCTAAACTTGTAGGTTCCTTCGGGTCCCGGTAAACCCTAAACCCAGGTGCCTTGGCCAACAGCTCCAGATCCCCAATCTCTTATGACAAGCAGCCGACTAAGACGCATATGGGAGTCTGCGAACATGAGGGGTACCTTTTAAGGGATCTATAAGGGTTCTATAAAGGGTTTAGGGTTTAGGGTTTCCAAAAATGAGGGGTACCTTATTATAGGGTCCTTATATTGGGTCCTACCATTTAGGGTACCATATTCGGGTCCCTGGAACAGCAGCTGCTCATTAGGGTCCCGGTCCAAGTAGCAAAAGAATCATTAGAAAAAAAATCCCAAATGCTGACATCCATTATTCTAGGGGTCCATGTACTCATGTTTTTGATACATTATATAGGTACAGTGGGACTAGAGTATATACTATCTGGGTACACGGACCCTCAGGGTGACGACAATTCCAAAGCCAAAGACCTAGTCATCGGGCCCTTTCGACCTTGCCCCGCCTTCGCATCTCGGTGCCAGGCTTAACCCTAAACCCTAAACCCTAAACCCTAAAGATAGTTTCGGTGGACCGAGGACCTCCTCGGGAGATCGTTCAACCCTCGAGCAAACCAAAGCGGGCCTCTTTTGCTCGGCTGCTGAATCTCAGCAAATAGCGCGGACGCAAGAAGCCATCCATGTCGTTGGACATGCAGCTTCAGGGCGTGGGTCGACTTTTATAGTCGCTGAGAAACAGTAAACATTAAACCCTGCACCGATACTGCTAGTAATTAAGTCTGATGTCGGTGGAGATGCAGTTTTGGTTAGCGGTGTGAGGTTTTCACCCCGAGCTTGGCTGAGGATGTTGCGTTGGGCATTGGGCTGCTGCTGATTAGGGTCGCTCGCTTCTTGCTGCTGTGCCTGGGGGTTTAGTGTTTGGGGTCTCTGGGACTCTGTGTCTGTGGTACAAACAAGTGGAACAGGAGTCGGTGGCATAATTACTATAGCTCTAAAAAGAAAGATGAGACTCATCCTGTTTCTAGATTTTCAGGCTCGGATGTTATCGTGGTAAGGATTGAGCGGCATTTGCAGCTGACAGTATTGGGGTGACAGGCGTGTAAAGCTTTGTCGGGACCTGGTCTGAGGCCTTTTGTCCTCATGCAACCTCGATAAACCCTATAGTAGAATCCTATAATGCCTAAACCCTAAGTCCTATAAACTATAGCACTTTCTGAGAACACCAGTCTATGAATCTTTTCAGGTGTCGGAGATTCGGGATCATGGTCACAGCTCAAGCTTGGCTGAGGCTGAAGCAACTCCCTGTAGAGGTCATGCCAATCGGCTCCCCAAACAGAGTTAGGGTTATAGGGCATAGGAGTAAGGAATATTTGGAGTTGTGTTTATAAGGTTAAGGCGGCTAAGGGTTAAGGAATAGATAACATGGGGATAGATCTCCTGGGCCGGTTTTAAGGGTTTGGGGGCTCCGAAGTCAATCTAAGCTATGAAAAATTAGAGCAAGAGAAGCACTGTTTGCTCTGCATGGCGAACATGTTCGTGCGCGCGCTTCCACGGACTTTTTCAGCAGGCCAGCTCTGAAGAAGTCACAGTGCTTGGAGGATCATGGGACTTAGTAAGTAGGGTTATAGGTACCTTTATTTGGTGTTGTAAGTAATTATAAGTATAGTTACCTTATTTATAACCCTAGTTGCTAAGTCCCATAGCCCTTTAAGTAGTGTCAATGAACACTGAAGCGCTACCCGGCCTGAACCTGCAGCTCCCTGTGGCTAATCCTCGCGGGTAATGGGCCTAGGGCTTACTCACACCCTCGGCCCCTTCTGCAATAAATTAGAACTCCGCTCAGCCTCAAAGATGTCAACCGTAAACCACCAAAACCCAACTCAACTGCTTTCGGCCGTCCGCCGCGAGGCGATGGACCTCAGGAGGAGCATGGGCAGATTCGTAATTGCAAGCAACAATAGGAGGGGGTATCTAAACCATAAACCCCTAAACCCCTAAACCCTGAACCCCTAAACCCTAAACCTTAAACCCTGAAGCCTAACCCCTAAACCTTAAACCCTAACGGGGTATCTTCCACCAAGGCATCCGCTGCGTTCGGTCACAGCCAAGGGGACTGCAGTGGAGGACTCATGCCACAATCAATATCATACGGCCTTAATAATTGGAATAGGGCTTGGCGGTATATTACTATATTATGCTTTAAAGTTTCGGGAGCAACAGGCAAGAACACCCTGAACTACGAGGCCGTAACTCACTCTATCCACAAAACCTAGAAGGAACGGGCAGCACGAAAAGTGTGGGAAGGGAGCGGGCTTCGAAATCACGCGTGACGCGACGAGTGTCTTGAGGGTGCGGTCAACGTTGAGCGGGATGTTCCCATACTGCCCGGATGAACCCAAAGTCCTGGCATCAACTAAACCTGGCACGCCATATATACAGCAGCCTCCAGCGAAATCCTACGCCCGAGAGCCAAATTGCCGTAGATCCAGATAAACTGACGCCCAAACCTCCTCAAACAAAAACAGCTATCCCCTAAAACCCTGAAACCAAGATGTCCGATAGCATGAAAGCCCAAACAATGACACCCTAAACAAACATGAAGAACTAAGCACAGAAATACCAAGCCCATGCGGCAGGCCCAAAGAAACCGAGGGCCAGAAGACCCCAAAACCTAAACACCCGCTTCGAACCGGGTTAGAGCTTAGGATTTACGCTGTAGGGTGTTGGGGCTTAGTGTTCAAAATCCGTACACCCCTAGGTTATGGTGCAGAAAGCACTTGGGTTTTGCTGCTCGGCCAGCTCGGTGGTCGGCTTGAAAAGTGCGCTTCTTTAAAGCATCCTCTTGGCATCTTCGGTTGTCATGCTTTCGGCTCTTTCGGCACGGGGGCCGGGGTAGTCGGGGTTTAGGGGTCGGTGATGGTATTCGAATGCTTACCATGATTATTGGCGTTGTCGCGGTGATTGATAGTGCCACGCTCAATACCATGGCTCATTCCAGGCGTCTGGAGCAACAGCAATCCCACAGTCCCCTCTGCTGGGGCTCTTCACGCTTTAGGGCTTGGGGTTTGTGTGGCCGGAGTCTTAGGGTGTATTTAAGCCTTCAAAAGGCTAAGCCCTAAACGGATTACCGTGACCACGTCCGGGATCGCTGGAATTCTTGAAACTTTATAACTGGCCTTGGGGGATTGCAGAGGCTCGGGGGTGCAGACTCATGGCTTAGGGTGAAGTTTTTCGCCCAAAAAGAGGGCTGTGAGTGAACGGTTTGTGGTGCTTATCTGTGTCTTTGGCAGAGTCAGTTCTTCATTCTGATGCACGAGAGTACAGTAGGATGGAAACTGCGAGTATATATATATATATATATATATATATATATGTATATATACACGCACATGCATGTCACATGCATATCTATGTATATATATATGTACATACATACATATTTGTTTCGTTCCTTAAAGCCTTAAATTGTTGAATGATATATAATATCCTCTGGAGCCCTCATAATTCGGTACTTGACTGCTTAGGGATAGTTTTGCAGGTTTGGGAGCTTCAGCTTTTGTATTGCGTTGCCATAATCCGAAGAACGGAGTGTGGGCGTAAATCATGCTAGATTCGTGTGAGGCCACTATAATGAAAACTACTTGACCGGCAGTTATTCGAGCTCTAAGCCCAGGTCTGATGGGATCTCTGAGATCGCAGACGCCGGACTTGCGCTGTGGCGAGCGCAAAAAAGGACACACATGGGAGTTCCAAAGAACCAGGGACCCGAGACCCAAAGTCAGTAGTGGGATGCTTGTACATGATACGGCACTAAAAATCAACGGCCTCTACTTTTGAGAAATAACAGCTCCCACATCTAAACAAACGTACTTCCCCTGCTTGGCAGGTCGATGTCGAAAGTTTTGGGGTCGGCTGGCTCTCGCTGAATGACCCCTTGCATGAAGACGATGGCGGCTTAGGGTTTAGGGTTTTGCTTGTAGTGCTTAAACCCCAATCAGCGGATACCTCTCAAAGCGGCTCTACTTGTGTTCGAAGGTGCTCTACTTGTGTGAACAAGCAATGAACACCATCTTGGTGATGTCTGTGCACTGAAGAGCATGATGAGCATGATGCTGGCGATGACATCTTCACATCCTACCAATCAGGATGCCGTCGAACTGGAGAGAGACATGCTTCTGGTCATGATAACATCCCAATAACGACCAGGAGAAGACTACACATATCCATTCCTCATTGTTATATCAGCCTCAACCTCAGTACGACCCAAAGCAGCAATGATCGTCAAGATCAAACATCTACATGTTGATCATACAGAGTAATGATGTGATCCATGTTCGAGGGGAAGAGGGCCATTCTAGTCTGTGGAGGATGCAGGAAGGTCGTGAAGGAAGCTTAGCTGTAAAGCGGTCATCGGGATCGCCTGAACGCTTGTTGGGCTATAAACATAGCTTGCACCGCCAAGGACTGGGACTAGTGCATGAGTTGAGCATACCTGCTCAATGTCCGCCGCTGCGCACAGACCTATGTATAGATGCATACAGACCTGCTTCATTGTAAAACCACACATCTCAATACCATTACGGGATGAGCTCCCTTCGGAACGAAATCTACGGAGTCAAGGGGATCTGAAGCAAACTGCAGTGTGAATACTGAGAAAAACCCCGCCTATAAAGACTTTACATCTTGAGGGAGAGCTCGTGAAAGCAAGGAGCACTCCACGCCCAAAACCAAACTGCTGGACTCTGGAGTGTAATTAAGCAGTTTACGGTTTAGGGTACACCTGCGGGCTTCCAGCATCCGCATTAACATAAGCTGTGCTCTGCCAGAACCCCGAACTTTCAGCTCACTAAAACGTGATGAAGTCTTCTTTCACCATTACCTGGGGATTGAAATGGCCAGGGAGAAAAACGTGCAAGCTTGTATGTCCTTACTTATGGTTCCTTGAAGGGACAGGTCAACAAAAAGTAAGAAAGCATCTAGTACTCTAAAAACCCTAAACTCTAAGTACTCTAGAACCCAGGCACATCTGTAACCAGCACATTCATCGCGGACTCCATCGAATGCCTCGAGTGACAAGTCGACGACGGTACCGAGTGCATGGACGAAACTCGCATCCTGCTCAGGGATGGCGTGCTAGCGTGTGTATACATATGTATGTGTGTATGTATGTATGTATATGTATATATATATGTATATATATATATACACATATTATGTATATAATGTGTGTATATATATACACGTGTATACATATGTGTATACATACATACAGAAAAAATACATATATATATATACATATGGAGAAAGAGCGGGTTCAGGGATATCTGGGTATCTGAGTTTACGAGTTGTTTAGGGTGTGGGTTTGAGTTGCTGGGTGCTCCATCTAACAAGGAGGACGATTCCGCTATGCAACTTGCTGCTCTTATGTTGCTGTTGCTTCTACCGCTGCTGCAACGTTTGTTCATGCAGGTACTGACTACATAGTTATTGTATGATGTTGCCGTTGTTGTTGCTGGTGTTGCTGCTGCAGCTACTGCTGTGCTTGGAAGTTGCTGGCGGTGCTGGCTTTGTTCTGAAGTTGCTGGCGTGGTAGTACGCGAACTATTCCGTTGTTGCCTTACTGCTGGCACTGCCGAGAATTCTCATTTTTCTGTGTTGCTGTAAATGTCTGGCGACGGCGCTGCTGCCTTTGTTGTTCGGCAGTGGCAGCAGCACTTGTTCGAAGATGTTGGAACCGGAGTTGTTGCCAATGTCGCCGCAAAAGTAGTACAAGCATTGGCGACTATAGCGTAATGTCACAGGTCGTCGTGGTAGTACAGCAGCAGTAGTGGTAGTGGCAGTAGCATCAATAGTAGCACTCAGCATGCTCGCAATGGATCTTGGCCACATCTGATGGTTCTGAGGTTTACCCAGGGAGGGGGAGGGCCGGTGTGCTAGGGGGGGAGGTTTGGAGCGGGGGTGGGGGACACTAAGTTCGTTCATGTTGTGTGAACAGGCCGCTGGGTTTGCAGGGGTTCTGTCCCTTCGAACCACTGCCGAATAACCTGCAACCCTTATAACTTACTCTGCTGCTGTAGCCATGGCCTTTGAACATGCTGCACCAGAAAGACACACACACAGTAGTGTATTGGTAGTGGCGGTAGTAGTAGTAGTAGTAGTAGTAGTAGTAGTAGTAGTAGTAGTAGTAGTAGTAGTAGTAGTAGTAATAGTAGTAGTAGTAGTAGTAGTAGTGGTGATAGTAGCGGCTGTGGTGGTAGTAATAGTAGTAGCAGCAGCAGCAGCATTAGTCGTGGTCGTCGTCGTCGTTGAACGAAGAGTAGTAGTACACAGCTCACTAAACCGAAAACCTAAAACATCAAATCCGGAAACCCTCATACTGAACCCAACACCTTGAACCCTAAGGCCTTAACAAGCACGCACGCACACAGAAAAGCCCGGCCTCCATTCGGTGGTGCCTTTCGCTTGCACACGGAATGCGATCTGCTTCACTCTCAGCTCCAGGTCCTGGAGCGCAGAACCCAACATGCCCAAAACGTTTGGAATCGGGTTGAGCGGCTTGTAGGGCTTCATCCATACTGTTTTCCAGTGTTGTGGTGGGTCTTCTTTTGTTTTCTTCCCTTGGACGAGGCTCTTTGCAGCTAGCCTGGCTGCCGAAACAGAACAGCACAGATCTTGCAGGGTGTTATAGGGCTTTCTGTTCTGACGTGGTTTGGTGTCACATATGTGCCCTACAGTGTCTTGGGGTTTGTAGAGCTATGCACCGTGTTTGTTTGGTGTTCAGTTTCTGGCTGTAGCGTGTGGATTAGCACTTCAGGCTACATAAGTTTTACGGCGTCCGCCCCTCAGGCTCCAAACTGGCGACCGATGGCTGTGCAATCCCCACGCCTGAGGGGTGTGAAGAATGTTTCAAACCCTGAATCCCTATAAGTCCGAAACCCCAAACCCTAAACCCGAAACCCTAGCAGTCTCATGATGAGATCTCACAAGGGGTGCAAGAGTCGTTTACGAAAGAAGGCCCGCCTCTGCACCCTTGGAGGCCCATGTTTAAAGTACCCCTACTGCTGCTGGACAAAAATCATGCATTACCCTTTATAAGGAACATACCATAGTTCCCATAGTTTAGAGTCCTTAGGGTCATGCAGGACTTTGTCCATCAACAGTATCTATCGTCTTTTTGATTTAACCGGTTCTATACTTATAGAATGCTAAAGTAAGCCAAAAACGTACTTCAATGGATACTCCAGGCAGAGTGTAGTAAGTTGTGAGGGTAACCTACCGCCTGGTTAGGAGGTAGAATCCTATAATCACAAACAAAGGCGACCAGCAAAAAAGGTGCGGCTTTCCAAGGTCGAGAGGTGCATCCAGTGTTTAGGGAGAGCGTCCATGTCAAGTGAGACGGCTATGCAATCGGTCCTCCTGTGTGCTGGAGTGTGACTGCGGCGCAAATACTGTAGCGATCTCTTGGAACACAATGCCGATCATCTTCACATATACCTCGCGCTCGTAGTCGTTTATGGATGCCTCTATGTCGCAAGCATCCGTGTACCTGTTGGCATGCCACGAGGTACTCTGTCATCTGCGAAACATGAAAATTATACTGGAGCTTTCGTTTTTGCAGGTCTAGATCTAGAAACGGTGCCAATGAAAGCCCAGCGACGTTTCCGTTGGTACCAGGAAGTTGGGATCGGCAATGATCGGCAGGATGACCGGTGACGGCTCATACAGATCAACAAGCCAAACAGCCAGATCGCTTGATTTTAGGCAGCCCGAGGTACAAATCAGCAGGACCTTCCAGTGTGCATCTACTTTCTCTGGCAGAGGCTCGCCATGTCGGAGCATCAGCGGCAGGAGCTCGCCTTTGAGAAGGGACACCAGCATCTCATCCAGTATGTAGCATGTAGCGACTGCTTCCTGGTTTGCAGGATCTGCCAGAAGCAGGCAGTTTGCCGCAATCGGCGATTCTTTGCTCGAGTTCCTCCGGTCCTTTACCGACGAAACCGTGCCAGTCACGTTGTCACAAATGCGAATCAAAGAATCAGCGTCCAGTCGATCTGGGAAAAGGACCACATCTAATGACCCCAGCCATTTCATGGCCAGCGACACATCATCCAGAGATATGCCGTGTGCTGTAAGTGCCTCCACTTCTGGGGGACAAAAACTCAAGCATCCCACAAGCTCAAACTGAAATGCTAACTTCAAATCGTATACACTTTGGTCAGTTGGTGGTTTGGATAACCAATCACTTATCAAACACCTGACGATCGGAATAGGAATAACAAAACATGTACGTAGTGGCAGTCCGCAACCCCGCCTCCACTCCAGGAATCGCAAACGTCAGGTTCTTGCGAAACGTTTCCGTGGGGTACTGAAATGTGGGCCACTTCAACAGAACGGTGTGGATATCGTGCTGCTTGGCCGTGACAATTTCTCCTATGCACCACTTCCGTGCCAGGATTGCAGGACTTGCCAAAACCAAGACGGTCCTTGGGTGGACGTGGGAGCCGACATGCTTACAAAAAGAAGTGCTTCCATCAAATCAGAAAGAAAATGTCATGGTTCAGGAATGTCATGGTTCAGGGTTTAAGGTTACAGAAGATGACGATCATACGAAAACCTGATCCCCAAACCCGAAAACGGGCCCTCACTGTGGGGACCAGCAAAGCGCGACACTCAACCAATGTTGTTGGCTGCTGACCCAGAACTATCAACCAGTTCAAGATATATATATATATATATAAGATTAGGCTTTAGGGCTTTTACAAGGCCTAGCTCAGGCCTTTGACTACCGACCACTTCTGTGCGCCAAAGCAGCTCTGTATCCTTTACGAAGTGAAAAAGCTCCGTGAGGTCACGTAGGTTGTCGGTGTCCAGGAAAGTCGTGAAAAGGGAGCTTCGCTTTTGAAGGTGGATCTTCAAAAGTCTGGCAGCCGCTCCTGCGGGAAGTGTTGGGGATGTCGGAGTTTCAACTTGCTCCATCGGGTTTTGATGACGACTGGCGGTGGCTTAATAAGGGCCGTAACCGCATACATCTCCTGAAAACCAGCATTGATGTTCGAAGGATGGTTTTGCGCTCTGGCCACTGGGGCCACTGCTGTAAACCAAAAAACCTAAACTGAGCCTGCGAGAATTTCTGGTCAGCTACTGCGAGGCTCTAAATAGCCAAGAAATTGCTCATTCGGCACAATGTCCCTTAACATACGATTCCTTAGAGCCTTGCCGCTAAGGACACGTGCCTTAATAATCGTAGGGAGCAAAACAGCAAAACCGCCGTTTCTCCTGAAATGCCTGAAAGCCCAGCCCTTTGTATCCCTTTCTCCTGTAGAGCTCTTGTGGTGGGACAAGAAGAACCGCCACGGCTTCCTCCTCCATCGGGCAACCTGCATCGCCTCTTCTGAAAGCACGTTTGAATTTTAGGGTATATACATATGGTATTGGGTTTTGGGGGCTTCGGGTCTGCATGGCGTCTGGAGAAAGGACGCTTCGTCTTCTTCTGTCTCAAGAGCTTAGGGCTTTGGGTGTAGGGTTCTTTTTGGATTCACGGATCTGCATGACCTCTGGGGAAGACGCTGCTTTGCTTTATTTTGGTTCTTTGCGTGGCTATGGGGAAAGGACCACTTACAAGGCTTATAGGGTTTAGGGTTTAGGGTTTGAAGAAAGGACCTTTCCCCTTTTTTCCTAAGGACTTTGGATTTGGTGCTGTGCTTCAAGGGCTACTTTCTTTGTCTTGGAGGTTGTTTGTTGTTGCGTTCACAGGGCTTCTAGAGTTGCGGGACTGAGGGTGTGGAGGTGGCTGGTAGGATTCCTGGTTAGGTGTTCCAGAGTTTCCGGAATTGGCTTTCTTCAGTATTACAGCTGGCCTTCGGGTTCGAGCAGAACTATATTATTGCAGCTTTAAGGGCTAGGGGCTTGAGGGTTGTTGGGCTTCTTTGTGGAGAGCTTTCGGCTTAAACGGAGAAGTAGCTCCTCGCAACGAAAATTCGGATATCGGTATGTACCCTGGATCCATCAACCTACTGACTCGCCAGCAGTAACAATGAGTTATGGGTGCTAGCTTAGAGGATTGTTGTTGTTAGGCTTCGGGGATACAGGTGCAGTCTACAACCGCGGCAGCACTGCTATACTTGCAAGCAGAGCATAAAGCCAGGTGCAGTAGCTGTACCTTTGGTGACTTATAGTAAGACTCTTAGCTAGGCAAGGCTTCAACGCCTTGCATTCCAACTACATGTCTGTCGTTTCTTGCTATCGGCCGATGTATGTATACATGTATGTAACTGTAAAAAGGTATGTACTTATGTATGTATGTATGTACGTATGTATGTTTGTATGTATGTACATATGTCATATGTATGTATGTATGTACGTTTGTATGTATGCATGTATGTATTTGTATGTATTTGTATGCATGCCAATGTATGTGAAAATATCTGCATGTGTATATATACATACACATTTTACACACATGTGCGTGTTGTATGTATGTATATATGCATGCAGGCTGCATGGAGGTACCTGTGTATGCATGCATGCAGACACACATCAGTACACACATCTTTGCAAACCCATAAACAAGTTGCCCGGCCCAAAAGCCCGTGGCCTGCAGCCACCAAACCGAACACCTAAAACCAGCAAATTTTCCTTTGTCCTAATCCCTAAACCCCAAACCTGGCAGGTTATAAGTTCGTAATGACATTAACCCCAAAAGAGCTTATGGTTCATGCTCCAGATCATCTAATCAGATAATGTCTATGTTAACTATAGAATATAGAGCCCTTAGACTTTTAAACATCATTCGGTCCATAAAGCAAGCTCACTTTCTAACTATAATGCAGCAGAGGCGCGATCCCCCACAGAATGGCACCCATGACGCCCGCAATCATGAACATCAAGAACATCATAGAAATGAAGGTGGAGACAAACACATCCTTGCAGATCAGATCACAATCTGGAGGCTATGAACATGCTTCAGCAGCTTGGATCGCTCATGTAAGTGCACGCCATGCAACTCCACATGTAACGTGCAAGGTTTAGGGTACTTGGATGCACCTTTACAGCCCTAGCACACAGATGGTTTAGCAACTGCTCACGGCGCCACTGTATAAACACTCCATGCATATAGGGCCTTGGTTTAGGCATGGCTTCCGGAACACGCTAGACTAACATAACCTGCTTTTGCTTTGTAGGACCTTGTAATTGTAGGACCCTCTGAAGTCAACATGAGGATATGTAGAAAGACCGGTGGTGGCAGTTTAGGGCCGTTTAGGGCCCAAAGCTTGGCATGGTGGTTGGCTCAGGCATGTAGCAGGATGTAACAGTACGTCGCTTACATTGCCCATACAGGACCCTAAGGGTCCGAGTACCTCATACTAGTAGAACTACTATCCTGAACCCAAGTACCTTACTATTCGGTCCTTTGGACCCTTAAAGGGAGGTGCTGGAGTGTCGGGACGGTGGAGACACAGCTGAAGGGCTTAGCAGTTTGCTTACTTTCGGCAAAATCTCATGTGCCAGTTCTTGCAGTTCCTGTTATTACATGGGTGTTCATTAACAACGGATCTTTGTTTGGGCAGCAGCCCGGGCGATCTCAAAGTAGAAGCTCGTCACGCCCAGCGATCCTAAACAGAATGGCCCCCCGGATAAACCCAACAGCTTATGCGCTAACACCTGAGGCCTTCAACCCGAAACAGAGAGCCCTAAACCCTAAACCCTTCAACCCAAAACCCATTGCCCTGATGCCTAACCACCACCCAAAACTCTGAAATCGTAACCCCCGAAAGATGCTCAACATCTGCCGAAGGATCAACATCCTGTGCTGCAAAGACCGATGCCATGTCCAGCACTACCTTTCTCCATGGAGTATACGATGAAGGTGTAGGGAAAGCGGCATGTTACAGGCATATAGGGTTAGTGGCTAAAATACAGAATTCAAGGCCTCCAAGCTACGGTTGCGGGGGAATCACCAACAAAATGAGTCCGCATTAAACCCTAAACCCCTAAACCCTTGAGTGGAATCGTCAACAAGATGACTCCACTGTAAGAATGCAAACATACTTAGCGAGGGCCGCATGTACAATGCTGCAATGGGATCCTCTGACACTTGAGGACCCGGGATTTGACGGGTTAAGGGGCTTAGGAGGTTAGGGGTTTGGGGGTTCAGGGACTCGGGGTTTAGTGGCTAAGAGGTTTTTAAGGGCTTAGGGCTGAGGGGTTCAGATTTTACGGTATGGTTTAGGGGTTGGGGGCGTCTATGTATCAACGGCCCATGCATTAGATACCTGGATTTTGGGAAGGTCCAGTACATCCGAGAACAAGAGCCTCAGTCGCTTTCTTTGGGTTAGCGTAAGATGAGAACGACATCGCGGAAAGAAGAGACATCGAAGCTACCAACGATGGCGTTTGGCCAAACCAAACACATGAACACGTGGAGTGGGAGTGTTTTTTCTAACTCAAGGTGTTACAGTTTTAGGGCAAGGCTTTAGGGCTGCAGGATGTTGGGATTTTGGATGTTGATCGTGGTAATTCTAACAGTCACTGACAGGATGCGAGCAGGCCGATGTGGAGCCAAATGTCCAAAACATTGCTCATCGGAAGCCGCCACGGCTGAGCCACGGCTATTGTCACCAGGCTCAGATAGAGGATGATGTTCCTGTTGCGGTAGTCAGGGTAGCTCTTGGAGGGGAAAATTGCAATGCTACGTCCCCTTCTTAAAAGTCTCGTGTACAATTCATGCTATGATGTACCATCGAAATTGTTAAGGCAGCTAGTCTGGGTCTTGTAGGACTGAGACGGCCTGTGGGCTTTTTGGGTCGAATGGGGGTTCCGAGGGACAAGAGCAGCTGTCATGAAACTCCAAACAGAACTCTTATAGTAAGCTGATCATGACACTTGTAGTAACGTTCGTGATTCTAGCGACCCTTGTGGTAGCTCTTGTAGTAACCAGCAAATAGCTATCACCCTTAGGTTGGTGACTTAGTTGAAGAGTAGGCGGCTGAGAGCTTGTTCTCTTGAGTAGCCCTTCAGGGGGCCTTCAGGCGCAGGGCTTTTTGGTTTTGAGCTTTGAGCTTAAACGTTTAAGGGTTTAGGGTTTAAGGTTTAGGGTTCAAGGTTTAGGGTTTAGGGTTGAGGGTTTAAGGCTTCGGATTTACGGTTTAGGGGTTAGGGCTGATAAGTTAGTAAGGGTTCAGGGCTTTGAAGCCTGTGGGGGTCGGGTTGCGGCCTGGGTCCCGAAATCGGAAAATTCTCTCCTTCACTAACCGGGCCCAAAAAAGTTTAAGCTTTCTAAGATAGACCAATTATATAAGGCCAAAAAGTTTAAAGTTCCCCCATTGGCTATCTAAGAAATTCAAGGCCGAGGAACATGACGACCAGCTGCACGGCTGCAGCAGGGATCAGCGGGCATAAGACCATAAGAACGTTTCCTTTCCCAGAACCCCGGGAGGATCTAGAAAGTAGATCCCCTAATTTGGGGTTCTATACTACTAAGGGTACTTTATAGGAACCCCCATTAAGGGATCTACTTTTTGGATCCTCCCGGGGGTCTGGGTTTGCAATGCCATGCCCGTTCTGAGTCTGTTGTCACTTAAAAGGTTTAGGGGTTTCGGGTTTAGGCAATTAGGGTTGATAAGGTTTAGGGGTTTGGGGTTTAGAGGTCTAGGGATGGCAAGTGGGAGTTTCCGAAGATCCCTTAATGAGGGTTCCTATAAAGTACCCTTAGTAGTATAGGGCCCCAAATTAGGGGATCTACTTTCTAGATCCTCCCGGGGGTCTGGGTTCAAAAAGGGTTTCCATACTGGGGTACGTAGCTATCATTATACTGCTGATGGACAAAATCCTGCATTACCTATTATAAGGAATTTACCATAGTTCCCATAGCTTAGAGTCCTTAGGGTCATGCAGGATTTTGTCCATCAGCAGTATGAGGCTTTAGTTTAGAGTGTGTTTGATAGCAGTCTAGTGGTTGAAGTTGCCTAGTCATTGTGAAGCAATGCTTTGGTACAGCAAACGGGTGAAGGTTCGTTGCCTGGGAGCCCGAAGTATTAAAAACAACACATATTCCTCTCAGCATACAGTGGTTCAGGGGTTTAGGGTTCACGGTTGAGGAACTCATCCACACATATCCTATGCTGAAAGTATCTAACACACAAGTAGCTCACTGCCGGAACCTCAGCACCCTTAAGGTGCTAGGTTCCTGATTAGCATAGGGTTCACGATTCCGGAGTGTGAGGGGCTGAGATAAAAAGATAATTGCACTTCAGAACCTACTTGGGAGTTTCCGAAAATGGGGGACCCTCATATAGAATCCCAAATAGTAGAGCGGGATCCTTATCATAAGGACCCCCAAAGTAAGGAACCCCCCCCTATCACTTTTTGGATCCTCCAAAGGGGGTCTGGGAAACCAGCTTGCGGCTGACTGAACGACACAACCCTGCAGGACCATGAGGATGCCGATTTTCCTTTAAAGGGTTCCTTTAAAGGGATCTACAAGGGATCTATAAGGGATCTATAAGGGATCTATAAGGGATTTAGGGTTTTAACTCAACATCATATGGGTGGTTGTCAAAATGATGATCCCTTTTGGGACCCTATTATAGTACGTTTCGGGTTTCGGGTTTAGGGCTCTTTATTCTGATTTCTGCATACAAATCCTTACACATGTAGGTTTCCCAGGAGTTTAGGGCAGGGTTTAGGGGATGTTGCTCATCAGCCTTCTTCGTGCTTAAACCTCAGCTACTGGGCGCTTCGGGCTCCCCACAACTTTGAGGTTTTGGATTTGGGGTCGAGGCATATGGGTAGTTCTTTTTGGCTACCTTAGATATTAGGTGCCGTATTATAATAGGGACCCAAAAAGGGACCATGATTTTGACAACCACCATATGGATTACATAGAGATCAAAGTCTGCTGTTTGGACACATGGACCCGTAGGGTTAGGATCTAGACCTCTATTCCAGGGTTCCCTATCATTTCCTTTAGAGGGCCTTTATAAGGGATCTATCGTAGGGTTCCCTTTCAGGGTAGTGTAGCAGTTTTTGGAGGATTGCGGGCCCAGGGTTGAGTTTCAGGCTCCGTTGCCTTGACTCCCCAAGCCGGTCCCCACGGACGGTTAAGAAACAACGCAAAGAGCTCGAACATCGTTGGGTGTAGGCATTAGGGTTTAGGGCTTACGGTTCAGGGTTTAGGGTTTAGGGGCTAGGAGTCAGGGTTTAGGTTGCTGCTGATGGCGATGATCGATTTTATGGTGATGGGTATGATTCTTCCGAAGCTCGAGTGAGGCCAAGCACTGCAAACGTCTCCTGGGCTTGAAGCAACATGTGAGGGCTGTCAGTTTCCGAGGTTTATGTAGGGGTGTTGGTGGTTTGGGATTTTAGGGTGTTAAGGGTTGGTGTTGAGGGTTTAGAGCTAAGATGTACGGTCTTGGATACAGTTCTGCGAGTCTTTAAGGGCTCAGAAATTAGAGAGAGACATTGCTTGTGGACCGACCCAAAAACCCAAACCCAAAATTGCAGCTCTGCACGATTCAAGGCCAGTCCCGGACGCTAAAATACGGCGGTCAGTGCACGGTCAGACATGCGGATATTGCAAACCCGGCGAGGCTTTCGGGGTCCGCTACCCTTATGGGTCCCAATACCCAAATAGCATATACTTTTGGGCCCAAAGCATCTACACAGGGATACTTCAAGGCCCAAGTCTATAAGTATGGACCCTTAAGGCTTTGGTTGTAACAAGGAGTTTAAGGTTTCAGGGTTTATGATGTATATAGGACTTGTGGATTTTAGGGTTCAGGGCTTCAGGGTCCAATGTCACTCATGCGTCGGAAAGGAAGCTACATCCCAAACCTTAAAGACAAACCTCACAAGCCTGAAGACTCGGCTCCCTCTATAGTAGCTTCGTCTCCTTGGATCCTTGGATAGCCGTGGTATAGCAAAGCTACGCACCTGGACTCCTTGAAGAATCCGAACAGTGGAAGCGCTTTAACAAACAGACTATCAGAATCAAACAAATCTAGAAAACCATCTAAGAGCCTGAGCAAAGCCTGTGCAAGAATGCTGGATGTCGATAGCTTCTGTTTAGGAGTTCTTGGGCACAGTCTAGTGTAGGATGATTGCAAAACCACGGATACAGGGGCCCTACGAGTTAGACTACAGTGTGACTACAGGGTTTTGGGGGTGTATTCTACCACAACCATAGCAAGGACCTCTCACTTGGAGGGTCGGGAGAATTAGTACGTAGGTACTAAGTAGACTTACAATGACTTCTAAGTACCTTAAAAGGGGCCCTAATTGGGTTTATGAGACTTATAAGTCCTTAAAATAACTACTTACTAAGTCCCCTGACTCTCCAAGCAGGAATAAGATGTATATTCCGACTTCCGCAGTGGAAGCTGAAAGCCCGAAGGCGCCAAGCAATCTTGAGACTGAGGGGCTGCGCCGGGCCGAAAACGACGCCAAAGAAAGGAGCCTTGGTCTGGATATCTCTATACTTATACTGAACTTAGAACCCTAGGCAAAAATCACAATTTTAGCTGTTTCTTAGCGATTATAATAGCCAAATTAATAAAAACTATTTCCAAGTACCCCTAAGATCTGGGGATCGAAACTGTCCAACTTACGGATGTGTAAAACGGTCGAGGAGTTTTGTGAAACGGCACCCTGATGAACAGAAACATCCCTATCCACGCTTAGGGTTTGGGTTTAGGGTTTAGGGTTTAGGGTTTTCTAGAGTTTTCAAGCACAGATTAACAGAGAACTCTCGACCGCAAATCCCGAATGCGCATCCCCCCACATGTTTACAGCGAGGGGTTTCAATCCTCGCTCTACCAGTGCGTAGTATAGGGGCCTTAATGATTAGAATAGGGTTTTGGGGCCCAGTGTACTATTATAACTATTATACTTACAACAAGGAACCCTCCAAATAGTATAGTAGGTAATTATTTAGGCCTCTATATATAGTACGTACCTGTGGTCAGGCGCAGTCTTTTACAACGGAGACATCTTATGTGGCGACAAACACAAAGCAATACCCGAAACAACCCTGGATCAAAACTACCACGACCAGGACAAACCTTGACGATATATCAAGCACCGCACTTTTCCGCAAGCATGACATAGCATACTGGCATGGCTTCGTTAAGGCATACTAGCTGGCTTTACCATCCGCTCATTGTTTGCAACCTTCGTAAGTGTTGCTGTTCATACGGATAAAGCTGTTGCTATTAGGAGAAGCAGTATCAGCAGCATTCGCGGTAGTAGCCGTCGGAGCAGGAGGGGGAATAGCAGTAGCAGTAGCAGTAGCAGCCGTAGCTCTCGTCGGAGCACTAGAAGAAGTGGTACCAGAAGAAGTAGTAGTACAAGAGCAGTAGAAACAGCAGTAGCAGCAGCAGCAGCAGCAGGAGCAGGAGCAGGAGCAGGAGCAGGAGCAGGAGCAGTGGCAGTGGCAGTGGCAGTGGCAGTGGCAGTGGCAGTGGCAGTAGTAGCAGTAGCAGTAGCAGTAGCAGTAGTAGTAGTAGTACTACTACTACTACTACTACTACTACTACTACTACTACTACTACTAGCCACCCCCCCCTCCCAACTACACTTGTTCCATCCGGGCTGGGCCGCGGTAGCTGCTAGGCGCCTTAACTGCGATAGTTGCAGAAGATGCACGGGCTCAGGCTCCTTATATGTGACAGCTGCAGAAGTTGCAGAGGCTCAGTTTCCTTAACGGTCACAGCCGGTGAAGTTGCAGGGGCTCAGGCCCCAAAACTGCGACAGCAGCTGGAGTTGCAAGCTCGACGGGGAAGAAACTGATAAACCCCAGGTGGTCGGATAGTACGAAAACGATGTAAATACCGTGCAAAACCCAGGTGCTGCCAAGAAGGGTTTAACATTTCTAAAACCTGAAGCGCAACATCTTCTAAACATCAAAAACAAAGATGCCAGCTGTACGTGGGAGGGGCTCGCCAACACCCCTACCGCCCAACCTCTGCGTAGGAGGGTCTGTTTTTGAATTGGTGTGTGTGTGGTGTGTGCGCGCTTGAGTGTGGAAATATTGTTCAGGGTGTCCGCAAAACAGTGTCGTGATCATCCCCGAAGAAGCTTTCCCCCACCCAACTTCGAGTTTTTTTGCAAACAGTTCCAAACAGCAAAGTTTAATACGCATAGTCGAGAAGTAGGGGCTCAGAATATGTAACAAAGTCTGACATCACGAAAGTACCGTAAATACTGAGTTAAACGGCTCTTGTGGTGATACTGCTGGGTGTGTTCGCGTAACACTGTCGTCATCATCCCCCGCCACCCACCCCCAGAAGCAAGTCCAAAATCAAGAGCCCGAGTTTGCAAACTCGACAAGTCGATTTTTAGGCCTCTTAGGATGATCGCACATGACGAAAGTGCCGCAAATACCGAGTAAAATGGATGTTGTCTTAACATGGTTGAGAGCAAGTGTAGTTGGTAGGGGGGGGGGGCGTGCCTACTACTACTACTGCTACGTAGTAGCAATGGCAGTGATGGTCGTCGCCGGTGTCGTCGTCTAGCAACACGAAGACCACATGTACAAGAACGTAAGCATGGGTCATGCTGTGGCATGTCGCGCCCCGCTACAAATTGATGGACACATCGGAAGCGCGACTTGCGAGTAGGAATGCCGGGCCATTGTCGGTATATTGCTTCCCCCTGCACTGACAGAATGAATGGGACAAAAACTCATCTTCAGCAATGCCGAGGATGTTGATCTCTGTTCAGGATCACCAAGTGGCAGGACCGAACGAATTTGGCATCAGCGCGCAACAAGCGCTTTGGGAGCTCGACCCACGTAGCCTTCATTCGCAGGGTGCGGATGCAGAGTGGCATAAGTAGGATTATCGTAGCAAGCAGGAGGACATTACCATGAGGCTGTTGCGCTTAAGTGTTTCTGAAGTGAACCGGCACGCGCTGACCTGTCATGTGCAATCAGACCTGCTGCTTCGAACAGTTCGGGCGACGGAGGCATTCGGGGCTTCACGTCGGATCTTCAACTAAACCCAAACAGCCCTCTCTCATTGGTCATTTATGTGCCTACCAACAGTCTCCCAAGTATGCCAACAAACTGCCAGGAAAACACAGGGTAACCACTGCAGGAAGCAACTGGAAGCCAACAGAGGGTAAAAACCGCAACAAGACAGCACACCTTTGCAGCCTTCCCTCACAAGCCCGCAGGCAGCCAGCCGGACAGAGCGAAATGCTATACTGTGAGGGAATTAACTGGGTGCTGGCAGTGAGATCCGGGTAAACGAACTTTACACGAATATGAGGAACTGTCGACCACCCATGTACACTACATCGTCGGCTCAGGTATGAAGGTGTAAAGCTAGTAATCATACCAATAATATTAATAATCATATTTAATAAATAGTAGTAGGAAAAGCAATAATCGTAGACGGATTCCGAGGCACCCGGATGCAAAGGGCGACGAAGAACAGCGGCATCAAGGCTGCCAGGCCCCCAATGATGCTCATCTGCAGATGTTCTTCCTGCTGCACCCTAAAGGGTCGCACCCTAAAGGGTCATGGGGCTTAGTAAGTAGGGTTCTATAAGGGTTCCTTTAAAAGGATCCATAAGGGTTCTATAAGGGGGGGTGTTAGGGCTACTTAAAGGGTCATGGGGCTTAGTAACTAGGGTTCGATAAGGGTTCCTTTAAAGGGATCTATAAGGGTTCTGTAAGGGGGGTGTTCGGGCTACTTAAAGGGTCATGGGACTTAGTAACTAGGGTTCTATACCATATCGGATATTATTAATGCCCTGGTGCGTATAGTACCGAACAATTGCGCCAATTTCTGTTGGGAACATGTACCATGTGGGTTTACAATGGTGGCTTCTCTCGCTTCCTTGCAAGGCCGCAATCCAAAAGCCATAAACGAACTCACAGGTACAACACTTCACTGGACCTAATTAGAACACACTTCTGTTTCAGGAGCAATGCACCAAACCGTAAGCCGAAAAAGCAGCATGCAGTGGAACCCAAACCCTGATTCCAGCGGGGGAGATGCTGCAAGCCCTAAGCCTTACGCCAACAAAGCCATCAACTCCCCAACCCCTCAGCGGTCCTTGCCACTGCAGAAAACGGAGTCATACTCTTGCAAGGTCCGACCTTCGTGGCGGAAGTGAACATGCTTCGGCCTGGAGAAGCCCTTCGCATGACAAAAAATCACTACGGCATGAACCGGCACCCTGAGCGCTTTCTTGCAAAGCCCTTCGCCAAACATTACACGCACTCAGACTATATATCTTCTCGTGGCAACACCAGCACCTTCGACTACAAACTCGCCACTGCGACGACGATGTATGCTCTGCAGGCCAGGTGGCGTCCGTTGGGATGAAGGTTGCATTGAAAAGGAGCCAGTATGGACGCAAAAACGCTGATAAACAACAGCAGGAACCTGGGTTGAGAGCATCGGAGGTTGGTGACAACCGGCTTTCAGAGATCATGGAGCAGTAAGCTTTGCCTAGACTTGTAATTTAAGATCTTGTACGTACCATTTCTTGGCGATCGGCGCTTACGAGACATTCTGATCCCCGAAATCGGTCTAGGCTGCCAGGTTCCAAGGCCCGTAATACAGGGGCTTAAGAAATTACCAATCAGGGCTTAGGGTATGCATCATCAGCCCAAGACAGGATCGGATAGTGTAACCCTCCCAACCAGGCCCTCGAGGCTCGACCCTTCACTCCACTACTAAGAAATGCGATACACTTCAGCTGCGCCACATATCCGAATTTACAGAGCTCCAGCCCCGAACCAGATACTTGAGGTCGAAGACTTCTGGTGAGGGTTTGGGGCCAGGACCCAATCAACTGTAACTATAATACATCTACCTACTGTTTATTACTATGTCAGTGCAGGACTGGGCTTTTGTTTCTTGGGCGTTGGCCTCTTGCGATTGCTCCAAACAGACTCGAGAGAGTCATCAAGCAACTGCTTTCGATCACGGATTCTTCCTCGGTGGGGGTCCAACTCATCAAGGGACGAGATCATCGCATGGGCCTCCCGTTATATAGGCGCCTTAACAACTACAATATGGCTTTGGGACCCACTATACTATAATTATACTAAGGAACCAACAAATAGTATCGGCAATGATTTAGGCCCCTATAGTAGTTACCGAGGGCAGGGCCAGGGGCTTGCGACTTTGCTTCCTCTGAGTTCAAAAAATCTCGAGGCTCGACGTGAAATCCTGCAGCTGTTCGGCTAAACCCGAAACCCGTGCACCTGCTGTCACACAGGTGGTTGTCAAAATTGTGGTGACTTTTGTGGGTCCTTAAAACAATACGGCACCTAATATTTAGGGTACCCGAAAAGCGACCCTAATTTTGACAACTATCCAGATAGGGTCTTGTAATTAGGTCATGGGATGTTGTTGACGCGGTCTCGGGATGTGGCCCGGTGTGGTTTGGCTTTGGCTGTTTGTGCTAGGGTTTAGGGTTTAGGGTATAGAGTTTAGGATTTAGGGTTTAGAGTTTAGAGTTTAGGGTTTAAGCTGGTTTGTCTTCAGGCTCTAGGGTTTAGGGGGTTCTGCAGCGTCATCACACAACAAACGGTACAGCAGGACATCGAACGGCCACCACGTATGGTTGAATTCGGATCTCAGGATATAGCAAAACATTTTCTCATACTCTCACTATGGAATCAAAGGTAAAGATCTTGAAAGGAAGAGCTGTTATGCACTTGCATTGCCGAGTGAAAACGATAAAACCCGATGTCTTGTGAATGTGCCCAGCATATCTCTGATGTATCCAAGGCTAAAATGAAGCTCAACAAAGACACCGTCCTGAACCTAAACCCTGAATCCCCAAACCCTAAACCCTGAATCCTGAATCCCTAAACCCTACACCTGAAGCAGCAAAGCAACAGCGAGCCAATGGTGCGAAGCAGTTGGCTCCCATCGAGACTAGCGGCAAAATCTTGCCTTGGGATGGTGCCACAGATGGTTTAGGAGTTTAGGGTTTAGGGCATTTATCTGGTCTTCTGGCCCTGATATATGTATACCATATACCTTACGTGCTCATTCAATCTACCCCGCAACTTTAGGTGCTAAAACTGAAGAGAAGCCTCCGCTCACGAGCAGCCCTCCACATATATGATCCCGGTAGTCACACACAGATTCGGCTTGGGGAGCGGGGGGGGGGGGGGATACCCTTGGGTGGGGGGAGGGGGGGGGGCCGGTCGAACCGGGATCATATATGAGATTTGAGACGCTTCATCCTCAAGTATGAACCCAGAGAGCCCAATACCCTTCAATTAAGGAATGTAGCTTAAATCATAATATGAAGCCCTATATAATTTGGGCCATATTCCTTAGCTAAGGGGTATGGGGCTCTCTGGGAACTTTTTCAAGTACATTCGAAAGCTCTACAAGGGAAAACTCAACCTCGTGCTGCACATGCAGACTCCTTGAAACCCTAACCCCTACACGCCTAAACCCCAGAAACCCTAAACAGCTCAACCCCTACTAAACCCACAACTCCTAAGAAAGCCACAGCCCTAAGCCACAGAAGCATCTCTAAAAGCATAAACCGTTAGTCCCAAGCCTTGTGTATAAATCCGTCCTTCAGCTTCCATATCCCAAACCCCGTAAGTGAACCGGACAAAGAGAACTGCAAAAGTTTCTGATACACCCAGGCTGCGGCAGATGCCTTTTCGCAGCAATGGCCGATCTGAGTTGCTCGGTGGTTAGGGCTTAAAGTTTCAAGTTTCGAGGGGGTGCATTTGGATATCTACGGATTGTACGGATGGCTCAGGGGGATTAAAGCTTCGCTAACAAAAGCGTGACAGGTTCACTAATCTTGTCGGGTCTAGTGATTCGGAAGACCTGTTGAGGGTAAGTCCCGCCTTATAGGGTCTCGGCTTTGGGGAAAGCTTTGGTTGTGAAGTGTGATTACATACAAGGCTTAAGGTTAAGGGTTTAGGGCTTGGGGGACCTGGGGTGCTATGTAGGCGCCTAAATGGTTAATGTAGAGCTTGGGAATGTTTGACATACTCATATTAAGGAGCCCTACGGAAGACTGTTGCCAACTATTCCGACCCTCATATCGCCGCAGGAAATAGCAGCCGAGGCTCAGATGAATGAAACCGGCCACCACAGCAAGCAGCGGCGTTGCCAGTGTGGTCCTAGGCTGTTCAGTAACCCACTGGGAAGAAGCTTATACTTTTTAGGGTTCTTATTTTATAATAGGAACCCAGAAACCTGAAAGTAAAAAAGTGTACCACTGAACGGCCTGGCGTCAGAGTATACTTCCCGACCGGCGATGCAGGAGCCACGCATGAGAAGGACAGTGCGTCCAAGTCCAGAGTCATGAATGAAAACCTACCAGAGTTTAGGGTTTAGGGTGGTTGGGTTTGGGGGTTGATGGTTTGATTAGTGGTTTAGGGTTTAGGGTATTACCTGAAAGGGGATAAAGGTGATATTGCACAATATCCCCAAATTACGCGAAGCCAAGCAGTGCGGGATTGCCAAGGGCGTATGGGTGGTTGTTCTAGCCTGTTTCCGAATATGATCCGAGTTCAATCAATTGTCAGAATCAGCAGACTGTAAACCTTTGGAGCGTAAATAATGATATAGTCGCCTGCAGCTCTGGGAACCCACATTCCACAGGCTTCAAGTGTATACTCCTTTGTACATCCTAAAGGACAAGCCGGCTCCAGAATCTAGAAATAATACTTGAAATATACATACGAGAAGCAGGCTCATGACACCAGCCATGGGCTGCTCCCACTGAATGTCAAACTTGGTGATGACTGCCAGCCTGCGAGAAACGAGGCAGGACGGCTGCGCAGCACCATATGTCACCCGAAATGCCCCTACTATAGGCGCCTAAAGAAGTACCTCTACTATTTTGGGGGGTTCCTGAGTATAACTATAGTATAGCTGGGGCCCTGTTCTAATTATTAAGGCCCCTATATAAAACCCTGAGCCCTAACTACTAAACCTAAACAGTAAACCCTAAACACTAACCCCTAAACCCGGAACTTAAACCCTTAAACCCTAAACAGTTTCATGAGCTCAGCGACTGCTGGAGCACTGTCACGAGCTGGCTTAGTGCCACGAAGATCACGAAGAGATGGCCTGGCTCCGGGGCTTCATGACTTGGGGCTTTGGGTTTCGGATCTGAGGGGTTTAGGGTTTAGGGGTTTAGGGTTCCGGATTTCGGGGATATAAAGATTTTAGGGTTTAAGGCTTCAGGATTGGCCAATTTGTCTAAGGTTGAGGGTTTCGGGGTCCAGGGTCCTGATGGTCAAGTTCAATATGGTTGAGGTCGCTTTGTGAAGGCTTTCTTCATGATTTCAAGCTTTACGGGTTGTGGGTTTAGGGTGTCGCACCCCGGACCTGGGAGTTCGGCGCACGGGGTTTGGTGTCTATTGCTTTCGGATTAGGATTCGCAGTGTGTCGTTACGGAGTTTGAGTAAAGTTCATGCAGTTACACATAGGGTGTATAATACAGTGTTTGTTGCGATGGCCTTCTATCCCGCTGGGTATAGGTTCAGCATTGTGGTTCCCTTCCGGGCCTGGCTGCTTGACCCGCTGTGCATCCATCGCTAAGACGACGTAGATGACGACGACACCGCAAATGCCGAGCACCTTTGCACCATGCTCTCTATTTTAGGGTACGTCCTAGAATAGTTCTTAGAGTGAGCGTCATGCAGCGGCGTTGGGGAGCCACGATGGGACTATGACGTGGAGAACTACACACTTGCGGTTCGGCTGCTTGGTTCTGGAAGTTGGGATTGCGGCCGGTTGCAGGTGAGCCACTGCCGTGCCGGCGAGAAGCAGATAGGATGCGCCTTCCAGCATTGACAGCGAGTGAAGTCGAGTGCCAAGCTCATCATCTCAGGTTCAACACCCTCACAACGCCACTTAGCTCTGAATCCCCAAGGATGAGTGTAGCAAAGCCTTCATAAGTCTTTTTTTAATCTTCCTCAGGAGGCCAACAGAGGCAATTGGCCTGAGGCCAGATCAGAGTCACCCGGCTTTGCGCTTTAGGGTTTTAGGGTTTAGGGTTTTGGGTTTAGGGTGTGGGATTGCATATACTTCTCCCAGGAACTCCAACACCCCGGAATTAGGCATTACGCCTCATAACTATAGAAGAGACCTTAATGTTAACTTGATGTGGTTTACGGTGCATTCCATGGTTGAGCGGTTTGGGAGTCTGCACAAGCCTGTTCCGGATGGGCTGGCTTACAATAAGGAACCCACCCCCAAAATAGTGTAGGTAATTATTAAGGCCCTATGCTAACACGTCCATCTCACTGAAGCTGAGAGGATTTTAGACACAAAGGAAGGTGCCTAATAACCATGTAGCACCTTAAGTGCAAACCTGCATCACTACTACCCCTTACCCAAGTACCCACATGTTGTGTCCTTTGGGCCCTGAAGGAGTGTACCTATAGTCTTCATTGTAGTTCCGTTTTGGGGTTACCTTATAGAGTCCTGCTTATGAATTGGTTAAACCAAGAAAAGGAATTACAATGGAGACCGCAGGTAATTTGCTTGCATACTTGAAGTCTTAATGGAATCTTTTAACGAGGAAGCCCCCTAAACCCTAAACCCTAAACCCAAAACCCTAAACCCTAAACCCTAATCTTTTAACGAGGAAGCCTGTGCATGGACCGCACTCTCCAGAACTCATAGGCTGAAGCCCGACAAGACCTCGACTGCGAGATTTCTGTTTAGGGAAGCTTGGGGTGGTAGGTCTGGGGATTGGGTAGGCATCAGGGGATGAGGCTGCACGGGTGAAGCTTTAGGGAATTCGGATTTAGGGGTTAAGGTCAAGGGCTGTTGAAGCTGTTTCTGGTGCTTGCTGCTTCTTCCGCCTGGCATTTAGGGTTGGGGCGATAGGGATTTAGGGTTGGGGCTCATGCTGTCAAAAGCCACAGATTGATCGCCCGGAAAACGTGCCCCGAATTGTCTTCTAAACCTCACCCTGAACCCCAAACCCTAAACCCTGAACCCTGAACCCTAAACCCTCAACCCTAAAAGGAGACCCAAACTCGAAATCTCAGTAACACCAACATAAGGAGCCCCCAAGGCGACATCCGAAACACCAATCCCAAATCCTCAGCGGGTTTAGGGTCTAGATCACCCTTGTCCTTTTAAAAATAATAGACAGAGCCCTATACATATATCCCTTAATAGGAATTGTTTAAGAAGGTCTACTAGCCGGTCTGTTTGTTCTTTTGGGGGAACCATGAAAAAGGACAAGGCTGGGAGTCTAGAATTTGGGGTCGGTGTAAGGTTTATGGATTACGGTTTGAGCGGTTGACAGCTTGGGGATGTTGGGTACACCCTGCATCAAGAGCCCCGACAGCATGTGAAACATGCTGCAATTACACAGAGCCTCAAACCCAAACCCTAAATGGGAAATCTGGAACTGAACTTTCCTTTCTCCTGAATACCTGAGCCCAAAGTCCCAACTGAATCCGCTCACCTACCTAAACCAGAAGGGAGGATGCTCGGGCTAGGGTTATGCATGTCTATATATGCATATATGTGCAATGTGTATATTTAGTACACATATTTTTTTATAGATACATAATTGCGCGCATGTGCATAGTGACAGACGTGTACATGAGGCTTCTCGGGCGCAGTCTGAAAAGATCTTGGCAACTGGGGTCCTTGGCTGGCCCCAATCCCCCAACCCTCGGCACCTAAACCCATGAAAACCCTCATCAAACTTTTCCAGAACCCTTACAATACCCTTAACGGACTCTAAACTACTAAACCCAACCCTCAACTCTAAACCGTACAAAACCCTCAACGAACTCTGAACCCTACACCCTCAACTCCTAGATCAAATTTTCCAGAACTCTTATAAAGCCCTTAACGAACTCTAAACTACTAAACCCAAGCCTCAACTTCTAAACCGTACAAAACCCTCAACGAACTCTGAACCCCAAACCCTCAACTCCTAGATCAAACTTTTCCAGAACCCTTACAATACCCTTACCGAACTCTAAACTACTAAACCCAAGCCTCAACTCTATACCGTATAAAGCCCCCAACGAACTCTGAACCCTAACCCCTAAACCTTCAACTCCTAAACCAAACTTTTCCAGAACCCTTATAACTTATAACTTATAAGGCCCTTAACGAACTCTAAACTACTATAAACCCAACCCTCAACTCCTAAACCCTGAACTCAAAAATGCAAGGAGGCGGCAGGCGGCGCAGGTGACCGTATTGGGATCTCGCCCGGTGTTGCAGGATCCCGGAGGGCCGCCTGTGCGGCTGAGGCTAGAAGGGGTCCCCACCCTGTAATAGCGGTATAGCAGGAATATAATAGGGCCCTAATATAATCCTTATCGTCACTATTGCAGGGTGGCGGCCCCTTCTAAGGCTGAGACATATTGCAAGCCTTAGTAATACTGAGTAGCTATGGGTTTAGGATGGTTTAGGGCTTAGGGTTTGGGGCTTAGGGTTTAGGGCTTAGGGTTTAGGGTTTGGGGCTTGCAGCTAGGGGCTTAGGGTTTAGGGTCTAGGGTTAGGGGCTTAGGGTTTAGGGCTTAGGGTTTAGGGCTTAGGGTTTGGAGCTTAGGGTTAGGGGCTTAGGGTTTGGGGCTTAGGGTTTATAGGGCTTAGGGCTCAGTAGAATGAGGTCGTATGAGCCGCATATTTGCTCTGTCAAGGTTTCATGGGGTTTAAGGTTTTAGGTGCCTTGGTCGCTGCAAAAGGGGTGTTGGGGTAGAGCAACGACGTTAGGCCAGCTTCTCAGCATCAGTTTAAAATTGGGAGAGGGGGGAAGCCGATGGACTGCTAGAGAGCATCAAATGTGATGAAGTCCTAGTCGGACAACTGCCAGAAGCACGATGTACTGAGTCACATTGAAAACTTGCATGTCAACAAGACAACACCGCATGTAACCGAATGCCGATGACGTGAGCGCAGCAGAAACTAAAATTGAAATTTACACTTAACCCCTATAGCCCCTGCTCTGAACCCCTAACCCCCTAACCTACTTACATACTAAACCATCAACCAAGAATCCTTTAGGCTGCGGAACCCGACCTTAAACCAGGAACCAGACCCTATCTACAGCCAATGGTGTTCCACGTAAAAAACTCGTCGAAATCCCTGGAGGTCCCAGTAACTCGTAACCTCACACCTGCCAAGACACTAACCTAGAACCTAATTACTGGGTCCTTTAGACCCTGAAGCCCCCTGTAGGACTAGGTCCCTAAGCCTCCAAGGGCTACACCCTAAGCCCCATCATGACAACTGTTGGGAGACAACTTAAAGTTAAGGGCCTGAATAATTGCCTTGGAGTTCCTGACTATCACAACAGTATTCAATAACCCAAGCCTTATTCTGACTGTTCAGGCCCTTCTAAGGAACCCTATTCGAGTTCTTAAGGCCCAAATGTTAGGGTGCATGCTTCGAAGTTCCGCGGCCTGGACAGCGCGAGGTGAGTCCGAAACATCGGAAGACTTGTCCTTAGCCGGTTGAATGTTTCGGGCCTTGGGGATTAGAGGTTCAGGGATTTAGAGGTTGCAAGTGTAGGGCTTAGGTCTCAATCGTCGTTCCTTGTTTGGGCTCGATTAGCATAGGATGCGAAAATATGAAAATTGGTCTATAGGAGGGGTCTGGATGTGTCTGCCCGTTCCCCGCCTGCGTATGACCGATTCCACGCATCAGCTAGGTGCATGTCAATTTTATGGAAAGGGGCCTTTGGGAAGATTGGTGACCAGCATCATCCCCGATTGTGGCAAACAGACGACGTGTGGCTTTCCGTCTGGCTCTTTATTTCGCCGAAAGGAAGGAGCCACCTGACCCGTGGCCTCCCCTGAACGCCGAACGCCTGGCCAAGCCCCGAACTCTAGATCTGGATCCCAAACCGAACCTTATACCCTGAAAGAAGTTCTTCAGGAAACGGTCTCAGCCGAAACCCAGACCCTTGGCACGGCACGCATGCAACTTGCTGAATTACTAGATTGAATGGCTCTTACTTCATGTTTAGGGTTTAGGCATTCAGTCTAAAGTAGGGCCCAGCGGTCATACGGTGTGACGATTTTGAGGCTTGTTTCCCGTCCCCCTCCGAAGGCCGGCCTGCTTTGTTGTGGGAGATTTTACGGGCCATGCATACTTAGGGTTTAGGGTTTAGGTGGTTAGTAGGGAATGGAGGAATGGGGTACAATTATAACTACTATTACTACCATTCTTCCTTTCCCTGCTAACCAAAGGTAAGATAAGGCTTTGGGTCAGGGTCAAGGGGGCCGGGGTCGGGTTAGAAGGAAGGCGACCCCGTGAAATCCACGGAGGCAACTGATTGGGGATCCCATGACACTCCGACCTCCAAATGCTGTGGACCCTGTAGATGGCTGTCGTGGACGAAGGGTGCGGAGCTTTGAAGAAGAGCACCGATAAAGCTGCTCCCTAAAACCTAGAACCTTAACGCGGTTTACCGTTTAGCGTTACATGGAACATCACAAGGATAGGTACCCGAAGCTGCAACGTGCCCCCAAAGAAACAGCCAGTTCAGGACCAAGGTACCTGGCTCCTGAAGGGATCATTCTGAGGCACATAACTTGATAGGTAGGTTCCAGTCGGCGTTTTGGTAACCTTCGTTTATACGCTACTTATATGACCCATGCGGGATCAGGCGATGCAGAAGTAAGTCGGTTCTAGTAGGGAGTTTGATAACCTACAACAACACTTCCAACCGACTTACTGAGTCCTTGAAGTAGCCCTGCCACTCCAACGTCGCCCCAGCGAGAAGACATTCCGGTAAGTTTACAGAAAAGGACAGCATATATTAAATATGAGCCTGCGTCGCCAGACTCAGAGACATACAATAATATGGATTTGCAGATGTTGCAGGACATCAAAATCATGATTCTTGTAAGCCCTTACAGTACCCCGAATGGGGAATATCGAAGCGAGTTTGAGCCTTATCGGATTGATCATAACCGATTTGAGCCCAATTAGAGTTTAGGGTTTGAGCCCAATTAAGGTTTAGGGTCGAGGGTCGTCAAAAACCTGTTTGGGTCTTGGGGTTGGGGTTTAGGATTTAGGGTAAGAGCGGTTGTGTTCGAGTAGTCGGAGTCTAGGATTTAGGGTTACTGCGGGTCGTTCGGGTGAGATGTTTGGGTCCTGGCCAGAGGTTTCGGATTTAGGGTCACAGCTGTTTTGTTCGAGTGTTATCTCGGGGTTGAGGGTCCAGGATTTAGGGCTGCAGCGGGTCGTTTGAGGTCGTTCGGATGAGAGTTTCAAAGTTTCAGATTCGCTTGAGGCTGGGATATCGTTGGGTTCAAGGACAGTACATAGCTCAAGACTGCAGGGTTTGGAGCTTTAGCTTTAAGGGATAGGGTCGACGGCACTTAGGCTTCGCTTCTGCTTCGAGAAGTCTCCCAAACTTGCTTGAAGGTCTACTTGGAAGGACAGGGGACTTAGTAAGTCGTTTATAAGTATAATTAGGGTAACTCCATTTTAGGGTACTTGTAACTCTACTTTATAACCTACTTACTAAGTCCCCTGCCCTTCCAAGTAGACCTTCGCTTAAGGCCGTGGAGCGGTCTTTTTGCAGCCAGGGCGGAGTTGTGCTTGCTGCATCCGCACCTAATTTCTAATTAAGGACTTCCACATGACGAGCTCGAGTGTCCTCTTTCGCCATTCGTTTCTGTTCTTCGCACTCGAGCACCGATGCAGCTTCCATACCCAGATCACGAGCGGACTGCCAAGCCTTGAATATATACGAAATTACAGTACAAACTATAGGTTTAGGGAATCTAGGTCTTAGGGTTGGGTTAGCATAGAATAGTATCCAAGGCACAGAGTCGGAAAGAACAGCTCGATAACGGTGAAGCTTGCTGATCGTAGTTTTCCGGTGCTTCAAGAAGTACTTGATGCATTCCGCTGTGAACTTCGGTTTGGGCTCAGCGACATCTTCGTTGTGGATAGCCATCCCTAAAGCTATATGCTTGGGCAAAACAACTTTAGGACAGAATGCATCGAGACCTGTACTGCTGACTCAGCACACTGGTGGCAGAGCACACTGCTGGCAGAGCTACAGCACCGAAAGCTGGCAGAGCTACAGCACCGAAAGCCCGTTGGCCCTTCAACTCCGAAGCTTAAGTAACCGCCCAACTACTACCCTACGTATAAGCTATAGACCTCTATATATATATATGTATATGTAAAATAACCTTCTTAAACCGAACAGCACAAGTGAAAGCGGCCAAACTGGGCAATTCCAAGCTTATTCGTGCTGGCTGCTGCTGCGACGGTCCACGGATCCGGCGACTAGCTCCTAGCCTGCAGTACGAAAGCTACTCCAGGGAACCAGAGCCAACCCCCAGTCTTGTCTGTAGCCACTCCAGGGAACCAGAGCCAACTCCCAGTCTTGGCCGCTCTGTAGCCACAAAACCCAGGGCAGTGTAGCGGCCGCAGAGCCAGAAAGCTGTAAGCAACCAGGGCTTCAAGTCGTCGCAGCTAGGCGAAGTAAGTAGCGGCTCATCAACCGCCATTCCATCATGCTGCCTTGGCTTTCGGGGTTTGTTAGTTTTGTATAATTAGGGTCTAGTTTAGGGTTTAGGGTTATGTGAAGCATATGGAAAATAATCGAAGAAGCTGAGTTGCAGGGTGAGGCAACACATAACAGTTTCCATTGCCCTATGCAGTCTTCGTCTTGGAAGGTATGAAAAGCTCGCGGGTTTACCCGCTCCCAGGCCGCGATCTCGCTGATATGGCGAAGCATCTTAGTATACACATAGTACAAGACACATAGTATACATGACTTCCCAGGTTTCGGCACTTATCCCTCGGGCTCCAACAGGTTTAAAGTAGGTACCAAACCACGAGGAGCCCCAGGGTATATATATATATATATTGAAGAAAAGAAAAAGTAGAACATTAGGACTTAGGGTTTAGGGTATTTCTAAAAAGAAAAAGTAGAACATTAGGACTTAGGGTTTAGGGCCAGGGTATTTAAGAAAAGAAAAAGTAGAACATTAGGACTTAGGGTTTAGGGTTTAGGGTGTATTTAAAAAAAACTAGCAAAACATTTGCTACATTTGCAGCGAGGGATCGTGGTGTTTCGGTAAGATCTTCCATCGAAACTCGCCTCTTTGGCAAGCCAGTTGGGCCAAACCATGGTAGAGGCGAAGGAATTCGTCACCGGTTTGCAGCAGCCGTTGTCCAGTGGCAGGGTCTATGAACCGCCGGGGTGCATTTTCCTGGATCTGGAACCAGAGAAGCAACGAGTGCGTGCATCTCTCAGCGAGTCGCAGCTCCAAGTCGGGATTCGGACCCTTTGCGACAGCAGCTCGGAGGCATGCCGAAAGGAACCCCAAGAAAAGCCTGCCGTTGAAGGCTTTTAAAGTGAGCACCGGGTAGCTGCCTGCAGTGCTTGCATCGACCAACATGTTCGGAGTCAGGAACGGCACTGAATGAACAAGTCGGTGAGCACTGGCATACTGCTTGAATCGCAAAGATGCCGTGTGCAATGCCACTGCGGGCTCTGTGGAGCCGAAGAAGCCAGCCTTCACCAGCATATCCACCACTGAGCCGCTAAGCACCTGCAACACTCCAAGGTTGACCACATGCATACTGCAAGGACGAATCTGTGTCGCAGCATTGAAGACCCCAGCAGTCAAGTCCGTAGCCAGCGGATTTCGCAGAGAGGGGTTCATGCAATCCGAAATGATTTCCTGAGCAGATCGGCGGACGAACTGTCGAGTCAAATCGGTCGCATACCTTGGTTTAGCTTGAGCCAGGGTTTAGGATTTAGGGTTTTGGGGTTTAGGCCAGGAAACTATACACTTAGTGTTAGGGTTTAGGATTTAGGGTTTTGGGGTTTAGGCCAGGAAACAATAAACTTAGTGTTTTCAGCAATAAGTGCCGAAGCCTAGGAAAAATATACATAGCTTTGATGGTATCTCGATCGAGTAGCGAGCAGGGCCCGCTCTTGGAAGCCACACAAACGTGGCAAAGGCGAGTGGCCTTGTACGAAGCACTCAGGTTCCAATGCTCGTAATGGAACTTCCAATCTCCACGATATTCGCAGAGTACTGCTCTGGGTCCTGCAAGTTCGACATCAATCGTGATGAAGTCCCTCGAATCGATCTAGTTCTTTCAATACCCAAAAACAATAAAAGCTTTGGGTTTGGGATTCCCGGGGTTGTCCTTTGATCGGTTCCCCGGCTCGCTTGGCTGTCGAGCCGTCGAAGGAAACCGCCGGGTTGACACCAGATACGAGTATCTGGGATGGTCAACTATTTTGGGGGTATAGCTATAGGATTGTGAAGCTTCGGTCCGAAGCCTTTGCTGAGAATCGGATGGTCAGCTAGCTGTTTCGGTGTAGCGAGGATTCGGCAGCAGGTTTGCGGAGATTCGGATTGTCAGCTGTTTGGGTGTAGCTAGCTATAGGACCGTGAGGCCCAGGCCCTAAGTATAAGCTAGATAGTTTGCCAAGATTACCAATACTGGTAAAGTCAAAAATAATTCAGGCAAGAAGCATTGAAACTCCAAGCCATGACTCGCAGTGCTGGGGCCCAGGTCCGCAAGCCGTAGGAAATATATTCCCGGATCGTCATGACGGGGTAGCGTTTCATCTGCCCACCTGCAAGCTTTTCTGAGCCTATAGAAAAATGATCCTTTGATTTATTTAATAATTATGAAATAATTCAAAGGATCATTTTTCTATAGGCTCAGAAAAGCTTGATTAACACTAATTAATTATAATATAAGAAACTAGAACTCATGCTATATGCGATTTGAGCCTCCTTCTGTATTGTTCAACAAAATGTTGAAGGTAAAAAGCGTGATCTTGTCACCGGCTTTGTTAAACCTTGCATCGTCCCCCCACCACCCAAGTGGAATCATCTGCTCAGCCGCACCCAGTGGCGGGCTTTCCTGGGCTTCCGAAGCAAGTTTCCAGAAAGTCTTGATGTCCTCAGGATCCACTCGAATGCGGCCAGTCTCCTGGGATACGATTGCAACTGGGCACTCCATTGTTCTTGCAGGTTTGAGCTAAGCTATGAAATTTATCAAAGTCGAGAATATTGTGTTAAAGGATCTAGCTTTGCTTTCGGTTCGGGCTGTTTCGGCGCTATTATTGCTGTTGGGTGTTCCTAGGGTTTGAGGTTGAAATTAAACTTGGGGTTTGGATTAATAGACACAGCTGAGTGGCATACAAGTATTGGTAAAGCTCGTGAGGCAAGACCATGGGAAGTTTCATCGTCGTTTCAGTTTTCCTGTCTTTGGCATCTTTGCAGGGGACGTCGACGAAGTGCAAGTCCTTGATTTCGGGAGCAGGGCTTAAATCATGATCAGGATACAAGTAAGACGACTTGCACTATCCGGTTAATACCAGCTATCTAAAAGCAACAAAGAAAAGTAATTCGACCCAGCGGCTACGGGGAGGCCTAGGGCCCGGCTTATGTCTCTCTGACAGTTCTGCTTGTACCGGCCGCTAGAGCCAGCTTTGGCTATTTTGTGTGTGATCGGGGAAGCATGCCCCTTCGCCTCGCGAACCATAGCGGAGGCTGCAGCTTGTATTCCAGCAGCTGAATTAGCCTGGGCAGCGGGCATATGTTACTTCGGATATTGGGGGCAAAGCTATCGGGGTTTAGGGTTGAGCTCGAGGATTTTGGGGTTTAGGTGGGAGTCTGGGGTGCATACAGCCAAAGAGCCCCCGTGCCCAAGGACTTGAGGAGGTAGTCCGCAAAAGCTGTTTCATCACCTGCGAGGGGGCACTGATATAGATCTAGACTAAGCACTAGCATCATAACTCCAGGATACGATTCCAATCGTTGTTTTTTTCACCGCCGAAGACTGGTGGGCAGGATCGAACAGCAAGCCCGAAGCACATGATAAGGCTTGCCCCAGCCGAGAAAACTAGAAATCATGATCATGGCCGCATCAGCACACCCTGCAGCTTCCCCTGCACTGCTTCGCAACACAGCAGCCGTGTACGATCCCCTATGTTTGTAGGCTAGAACACAGTAGGCTATACTGAGGGTTCGGGGTTCGACATCGTACCTAGCGAATCTCTAGATTTGCTAAATAACACCAGGCCTATTTAGGGTTTAGGTTTAAGGGCCAGGGTTTTGGGCCAGTTTTGGGTTTAACCCCATCGAACAGTACTGTTAGGGACCATAGGCTTTGGTTCTAGAGGGGACCTTGCTATCGGCTAGTGCCTTGCATGCAGTGAAGCCACCGTTGCTACAAGGTTCCAGTGCTACGGCTCGCAGATCGACGAACACTTAAAAAGAAGTTTCTGCCTCTACCTCTTAGCGGTCTTGGCTTTACCCTTGGGCTTTGCCTTTCCCTTAGCACCAGCTTCCCCCGCTTTCTTCACGGGTCGGAGATGCATTTGCACGTGCTTCGCCCCAGTCTTGAAACTAGAGTTCGCTTGTCCAAGGCCATGGATACGGTCCTCCAGTTCCTGACCCACGGTGCCGGTGGCGAGTGCCTCCTGCAACGAGTAGGGGTTGTAGCATTAGAGGATCATGGGGTTGGGGTATTAATAATATATACAGTCAGAATTTAAAAAAAAACGGGTGCCCTGAACTTTAACAGATTATTGTAGCCCCAATCCTCCACGAGCCCGACATGCTTCTGGATAGCGGCGTTGTGAACATTCATCCCCAAGCACAGTGCATCGATGAGAGCTTCCTGCCTTAAGTACAACATAATAATAGTTAACTACATATAGGATTCACGGTTTCTTGTGGGTTTTGGATTTTGGAGGGCGTGGGGATTAGGTTCGTTTGGCCTTGGGGTTTACCGGGTAGAGCTGTATAGCAGCTCCATGGAGATTAAATATAATGCAGGAATTATTGGTCTCGGGGCCGAGACTCTTAGAGTTCTTATGGTTTAGGGCATGTATATTATAGCCGGGAGACACATTGTTGGCGACAAGCTTGCTCCGGTAGCCTCTGATGGTGAGCAGGTTGGAGTTGCCCAGCTGAATAGCCTGAATATATATTGTTGCAAAGCTAAAGAAAAAAAGCATTCCATTAGTAATTAAGAAACCTTTAATATATATAGAGAGAGTATGCCTAGTGCAAACCGGGAACACTCTTTGCAAGAGACTCTGTCGTCTTGGCTTTGATTTTGCGAACCTCGTTCTTTTGATTCTCCCGTCGCTGGTCCTGCTCGTTCATCTCGGTGCCACCCGTACTGTCATGCTGAGGAGCCAAAGCTTCCCTTTCGTACGAAAAGCTGATGGAATCTACCTCCAATTCGATCTCCTTGGCCCCAGACCAGCATTTGTAGAGGCGTTGTTCCCGCCTCACCTCCTCCTGATAGGGTCCAGGGGTTTGGGCTTAGGGTTTGAGGTTTAGGGCGTAGGGCTTAGGGTTTAGGGTTTAGGGATACATTTATTTTGCAAGTACACTTCGCCTAGGCTTTATGCTCCAATAAAAAATTAGCTAGCACATACAGTCCAGTCGAAGCCTTGGCGTTCCGGAAGTCGGGGTGTTCCATCCACATCGAGCTGTCTGATTCCTTGGCAATATTAAGGGATTAGGGTTTAGGGTTGAGGCTCGGGGTCTTCAGGTGTTCTTTTTAACTATATATATATATATATATAGTTAAAAAGAACACCTCAAGACCCCGAGCATATAGGCGATAAGGACTTAAGTGGTATCCACTTTAGGACTTAGGGCGGCCTTGTCCGCGATCAGAAGCTCCACGGTGTCCGGGTTGTACTTGTCGAGCAGGTCCTGAGATGAAGGAGACACCGAGTGTAATTATATGTAGATAATTAAATGTAAAACATGCTAAGTCGTTATTCTTGAAATTTCGTTCTAGCATAAGGGATTCTAGGAATATCTCGTGTCCGAACTACATCATGTACTAGTTCATTCAAGTATCTTTCCTGCTCCACCATTCGTGGGTGCCCTCTCGAGTCAAGCTCCTCGTCCAACGGTGAATTGCTGTGACCCTGGATTGCCCCCAGTTTTCTCCACTGAGGACATATTCCTTGAAAAGGTCCGCAATCCGCTTCGCATCTTAGCTCAGCTCACAATATGCACACAAAACCGTATCGCGAAGGCTAACCCTGAAGCCAGCTTTAAAAAATAGCACATAATTTAGAATAACATCCACTCTACTAGGAAACTTGTATGCATCTGAGGCGAGCAGCCCTTCTTCCCCTGGTGTGCTTTCTTCCACTCTGCAAGCACCGCTGGAGGGCAGGATGCACCTGGCCATAATATAGCTGGCTGCTCGCTTTTTCATATAAACCCGAAAACCGAACCCTAGCTATGAAATCAAGACCCTGTAATTCCAATAACCCTGTGGGTTCACCCGTTGGCCTTCATAGCTTCGTAAGTACCGCATGTAGACCACCCGTCGCGAGCTTTCCTGCAGTCACGTTTTGTGGTTTACACTATGGGTCGGGGCCGGGGTTTAAAGATATAGGTAATTAAAGATATAGTATGTCTAGCTAGGAGTCGAAGGCTTTTTTATTCGTCTTAATTCCGGTCCTGGGCTTCCTCCTCGGTCATGGTTGCCATCTGAAGGGCCTTCTGAGTTGCCTCGTCCACGTTGCTTTGGGCGGGCGGCGTGCTCCCCTGGCCCGTCGAAGGCATTGCCGGCATGTTCACATCCGTGGTCGGCTTCTCCTGTGTCGTCTGCTGCTGCACAGCAAGCTGGTCTCCAGCAACACCAGTTGGAGCCTCAAAATGCTGTGCCAATGCCGCAAAGTCGCTCGTGTTCGCCCGTGCTAGTTGCTGTGACAAGGCCTGAAAGTCGCCTGTGTTCCCGGTGGGGTCGGCAAGGGAACGTCTGTAGAGCTGCAGCTGCTCGATCATCTGCGAGACACGGTCGATTTCGCCACCCTGAGCTGGGTTCGGCAAACCGGGGTTCTGGCTTGCAACCTGGGACTGCGAAGCTTGTGGCACTGCTGGGTTCGGCACTGTAGCTGGGTTCTGGCTTGCAACCAGGGACTGCGAAGCTTGCGGCACTGCTGGGTTCGGCACAGTAGCTGGGTTTTGGCTTGCAACCGGGGACTGCGAAGCTTGCGGCACTGCTGGGTTCGGCACAGCGGGGTTCTGGCTTGCGACCGGGGACTGCGAAGCTTGCGGCACTGCTGGGTACAGTAGCTGGGTTCTGGCTAGCAACCGGGGACTGCGAAGCTTGCAACACTGCTGGGTTCGGCACACCGGGGTTCTGGCTTGCAACCGGTAGGGACTGCGAAGCTTGCGGCAGTGCTGGGTTCGGCTCACTGGTGTTCTGGATTGCAATCGGGGCCTGCAAAGCTGTGTTCGGCACAGCAGGGTTATGGCTTGCACAGAAGGGTGGCACTGCTGGGTTCGGCGTCACAACCGGGGTCTGCGAAGCTGCCACTGCTGGGTTTTGCAAAGCACCGGGGTTCTGGCTCACAACCGGGGCTTGCGAAGCTGCCACTGCTTGGTTCGCCAAAGCACCAGTGTTCTGGCTCACAACCGGGGCTTGCGAAGCTGCCACTGCTGGGTTGAGGAAAGCACCGGCGTTCTGGCTCACAACCGGGGCTAGCGAAGCTGCCACTGCTGGGTTCACCGAAGCACCGGCGTTCTGGCTCACAAACTGGGCTTCTGAAGCTGCCACTGCTTTTTGCAAAGCACCGGTGTTCTGGCTCACAACCGGGCACGGGGCTTGCGAAGCTGCCATTGCTGGGTTCACCAAAGCATTGGGGTTCTGGATTGTAACCGGGGGCAGTGAAGCTGCCACCGAGGGGTCGACACCGGAGTTCTGCACTGCTACTTCCACCAAAGCACTGGATTTCTGGTCCTCTGAGATCTCATCAGAGAAATCGAGGATCTCGTCGATATCTCGCTGCGTAGCCACAGCTACTTCATCGATTTCCATGGGCTCCAGCTGGGTCGGCTTGGCCTGATAAGTAACTAACACTAGCATTATACATGTTATTATAATTAATAGGAATAAGAAGGTTTTCTTATAATTAGTATGATGTGGGAGTGGGGGCTGAGGATTAATGTGAAACATCTATTGGGCTTTGCTATAGCGAACGAGGTACAGGAGAGGTCAAAAGGGCATCCAGCTTCTGCAGGTCTCTAGTGATCTCCCTTTCCAGCTCCTCCTCGAGATCCATAGGAGCCCCATCATAGGATTCTTGAGTCCCCGAACGATGCACTCCGGCAGCCTCCCGAGCCTGTCAAGGAACCACTTAAATTTTAAATCACGAAAATGTATCTGGTGTAACTTACTTATAATCAGACCTGGCCTCTCGAAGGTAACCCGGAGTCTCGATAATCGAAGTGTCCGAAAGAAGGCTCGGCGGGCGATGCAGCGCGGGTTGCTCCGGTGCACTGCTGGAACCTGGGCTAGATGCGGGCTTCAGGGTCATTTGAGGTTTGAGGGTTCTGCTTGAAATCCTTAAAGGCAAGTCCTTCGGGTTGAGGTTTAAGGGTTTCGGCCGTACTGGGGTTTAGGGCTTATATACCCAGAGGCTCCATCGTAGTTCCTTTATATTTTATATATATATATATATATATGTATATATATATATATATGGATCTATAAAACTATAATTATAAAGGAACTATATGGAGCCCATGGGTATATATATATATATATATATATATATATATGCATAGATATAGTTATTTCCCTAAGGCTCCATATACCAGTATAGTATATACTTAGGCCTTAAAGTACCTATATTAGGGACTCCTTTAAGGCTTAAGGATCTAAGGTACATGGAGCCTTTGGGTATATATATATATATTACATATATTATAGTTTATATAATATAATTATATATAGCCACTAATATGATCTAGCATCCAGGCTACTTCCGAAGGAAAGCTGCTTCACAGGTGTGCCGGGTACCGGTCGTTTCGCATCCGGGGTCTTCGTGCTAGGCGTCAACTTCGTGGTTGAGACGTGGCCCCGCTTCTGACCCGGAGCCGCAGTGGCCTAGGATATGAAATTAAATCAGATATGCACAGCATTGCGGTTACCGGGGTATTGAAACCTACCTGGGGTGGGCTATATATTTAGGGCTTGCAGACATTAAATTTGCTTCGTGGGTTGCCTGTGCAGCAGCCAGAGCCGCCACAGCCCGTCGACGAGCTCCGGCTCGCAAAGCTTGAGCAGCGGCCTGCATACAAGTGCATTATCTATTAGATCTACTTTGGTATCCTACAAAATGGGCCTCGGCTACCTCTGCGGGTAGGGATTCTCTAGGCGAGGCATCCATAGCCAGTACAGGCAGGCGGCCAAAATAGTGCGAAAAGGGCCGAAAAGCTTCATGGGTACACAGGGGCTCTAAGCGATCACGCAGGATCACGTGGGATCACGGGTCTGATCTGGTGCATAGCTAGCCACAAAAGAGAATCACGGCGGTCACGTTGTGCACTTCACGCAGGATCACGCCCAATCACGGTCCCTGCTGTGCCCTTTAGGCTCGTTCAAGTCGCTATCGCTGGAAAAACCGGTGGGAAATTAGGAGTTTAAGGAGATTCCCAGAAGCATTTAGGCTGTTTTAAAGGAGCCCCTACCCTAATTGAAACCTGCGTGAAACAATCCTAGGGTTGCTCTGCCACTCAAGGAAGCATCGGAGCTTCCAAACCATCTGATCATGGTGCCGGAGATCCTTGGGTAGCATTTACACGACACGGGTGCTTTTAATAGGGCCTCAGAACTGACTAGAAGTTTATTAGCCAATCTCGACTGACTGATTGTGTCTGGTTTACCCAGAGAGATGGATCAGGGCAGGGCTGGGACTTCACTCCGTTATAGCTAAGAATATAAATACGTATCTATTGTGTATATATATATATATATATTACTATACATATTATATATACATGTATATATATATATTATATATATATATGCATATACATATATATATATATACATATATATATATATATATATGTATACATATATATATATGTATATACATATATATATATGTATATATATATATATACATATATATGTATATATATATATAGAATCGTAAAGCATAGTATAAATGATATAGTATAACTTTATGATTTTTGTGTACAAAATGTACACAAAAATCATAAAGTTATACTATATCTATACATATATATATATATATAATACACACCCAGAGACTCCAATACCCCTTAATTAAGGAATACTCCTTAAATCATATTATATAGGGATCCTACTATTCAAGGTATATATTCCTTAACTAAGGGGTATTGGAGTCTCTGGGACACTATACTTATTATATTCTATAGCAAAATCCGGCCCCACAGCTCAAGGTTATAGAACCCAGTCGCTTAGGGGTGGGATCAAACTGGCTTCTGCTTTTGGCATTTGGGGCTGCTCCTAGGCGCATTTCTTGCCAAGCCCTTCCATACCCTTAAGCCTTAGGCCTCTTGGGAAGCAGATCACCCTGAAGCCTAATCTATATATTACCTACCCAGCCCCGACCCACAAGCTTCCCCCAAATTGTGCTTCTTCTCAGGAACCCAAAGCTTACATCCTGAGCCCTAGCCAATTACTTATACATAAGTGTATTAAAGTAGAATATAACCTGAGACCCGACAATTCATGTACAATCCGGTGCCTGTCAAGCAAGAAGAACGACTTACTGCTGATGGCGGTGTGGCCTGGTCAATATGGTCAATATTGGAGCTTTACCTCTAGTTTGGACCTAGAGGGTTTACAGCTTGAGATTTCGAGACTTTGCAAATCGTGCTGAACAGGCATCCAGGCAGTCTTCGAGTAGGTGGAGCCGAACATCTTCTTCACAAAATGCGGCCAGTAGCCCTGGCAGTTTCGACCAGTATAAAGAGGCAGTAGCAAGACTAGCAGCAAACCGTCACAGTTGCTTACTCTACTATATTACTAGTACTTTATTCGATGTATTCCACTACTATATAATATACCATTACACGACGATATATATAATAGTAGTACTAACATATAGCTGCTAGTAGAAGGGCCTGCTGGTACTCGGTAGTACTAGTCGCACTGGCATCGCACTAGCACTAGCAATACCAACAGCACAACTACGACAAGTAGGTGGAAGGGCATGGGCAGAGCATCATGTGCATCACATTATATGGACCCTCAAACCCGAGAGCGAGGTTTCCTGGTTTCGAGTAGAGCAGAACAGCCCACTGGAGGTAGGGAGGTTGCATCGCCCGGGCATCATGTGTATCAGCGGGTGTTGTCGGACCCCTATATTCATATAAGTTCGAGTACTATATAGTTGCATCTCTACATGCGGCGAGTAGTAGCCCGAGCATTAACAACATCGGCAATGGTGCCGTTTCCCACTCAGCTATTCCCTCCTTCCCTGTGCAAGCCCGACTAGTTGTGCTAGGTAGTAGTAGGACTATTATATATAGTACTACTACTACGACTACTACTACTACTACTACTACTACTACTACTACTACTACTACGACTACTACTACTACTACTACTACTACTAGTACTACTACTACTACTACTACTACTACTACTACTACTACTACTACTACTACTACTACTACTACTACTACTACTACTAGTACTACTACTACTACTACTACTACTACTACTACTACTACTACTACTACTACGACTACTACTACTACTACTACTACTACTACTACGACTCGTGCTACTAGGACTAGTAGGATTCGTCGTAGAGTACTACGACTCATGGACAAAATCCTGCATTACTCATATTCTATAGAAATTCTACTCCTGAGTAAAACACTATTCGCATACTTTAAGGTGATGCAGGATTTTGTCCATCAGCACTAATACTGCTACTGCTTCTCGTGGTACTGGTCAGGTGCTGGCCAAAAATAAAATAAGTGTAATACTACGACTAGAAAGCACTTCATCGACGACTACTAGCACTACTAGTGCTACTACTCCTGCTCCTGCTAGCAATACTGTCACCCCTACTACTACAACACATCCGAGGTTCACTCTCTCTTGCCATCGTTGACTACACCACGAACAGCTGGTATCTCTGTGCCTTGGATCTCAGCTCCTTGAACTTGCACCAAGTCCAGGATCAAATTCCTGAGCAGCCGAGTCGTAGTTTGGGGTCACAATATATATTTGATGTCTCGACTTCAATTGCTGACCGGTACAGTTGATTTAATCTGCTTCGGGTTTGTGCCTTGAATGCGGGGCTTTCTAATTCAGGCTTCTATCTTGCCTCTCCCTCTCTCTCTCCCTCCCTCCCTCTCTTCCTCTCTCTCTGAAGAGCTTATTCGAATTCGTTCAGAGTCCTGGCGCCAAGCAGACAAGTAGCCTTGACTTACCAATTAATGGCACCCTAAACCCATATTGCATAGGACTTAGGCGAACGATATCGATTCACTTGTGTAGGATGATGCATATACATATGCATGTAGGTCGTAGAGAAAGAAATCTGTAAGATTAACCCCAAGCAAATTTAAAGTCACACTCTAAGAAAAAGCTCTTGCAGACCCAGGGTCTTCAGGATCCCGAAGAGGTCATAACGATTCGCCGTGCACACATGAACCGATGCAGCTTCCGCCGTACTGAAACCGCCATGAAGGCCCGAAGAAACTGCCAAGCCATCAATCCAACTCATCCAGCTGATGAAACCCCAGTTTGGGACAAGTGCAGATTTCATGAGCTATAATGGACCGAACTTCAGATTGCAAAGTCTCCGTGAAGCGTTGCCGCCACTGTAAAAGCCTGACCACTTCAGGTTCCACCCTGTTAAGCGATTCCACAAGTTCGGTGACCACCCGGCTGATGCAATCCAGTTCTGTGCGAAGAGGCACTCCGTGCTGCTGAGCAGTGGAATTCTGCAAAACTGAAATAGCACACTCTGCGGCTTCCAATCTCAGAGCACAGCTGTTAAACCGCCTCTCGAACTCACGATAGTTCGAAAGTGTGTATTCCAAGTGCTCTACCCGCACTTCAAGGCATGCAATGTGGAACCTAGCAATCGACAATGCCTCTTCCATGCGGTAGGCACAACTAGTAAAGCTGTTATATGAAAGTCGAAGCCACTAGGTAAAGCTGTGTGAAGCTAAGCATATTCATGTGTGGTTTGAAATCTGATGAAGCCACGGTTTCGGTACTTCCAACATACAGCAAAGCTATATATCTAGCCTCCCTAAGCTACACTATACTGCACAGGTGGGTTAAGCCACAAGGACTGCAACACGTGACGAACATGCCAGCAGGATCATGTCTAGACCGTCAAGACCCCATAGTCTCTGCAGCAAGGTTTCTTACCCTTTTGCGAATTTCGAAGTCAAACCCGCTCGATTGAAACGGCAAGGCTGCTGTGTGGTTCAGACCACATCCAGCATTCTGCACATGTGCACGTAAAGGCTGTGGTTTACATCTGTATAGTGCTACACATATCTAGATAGCCCAAGAGGAGGCCCACCACCCAAAACCGGCAACCTGCTAAGACACATATATATATATATATATATATGTGTCTTTATTATTAGATCACCGAGGCAGCGAGCCACGTGCACATTCGCATCACTGCCGGGCGATGGCAAACCTGGGCAACGGCTGCAATTTTAAGTTCAGCATGGGGTGATTAGCTTTTGTGTTTGTAAAGCATATCTACGGTCTAGATATTAATATTATTAGATGCGACCATCTGGATAGCACCAGCAGCAATATAGCAGCCGCAGTAAAACAAGCTATTGGTAATAGTGCGAAGGCCGATATATATATATATATATATATATATATATAGACTAGCAGCAATGTTGGGAGTACTGTCGTTCTAGCTATAGTCTAGCAATCAGCAGGCAGGAGGGGGAACATATTAGTTGTAGTTCCTAGTAGTACTAGCCGTATATAAGTAGTAGTAGTAGTAGTAGTAGTAGTAGTAGTAGTAGCAGTAGTGGTAATAGCAGTAGTGGTAGTAGCAGTAGTATAGTAGTACTCGTAGTTGTCGTAGTCGTAGTCGTGCTAGTAGTAGTAGGCATAGCACTACCGAAGTAGCAGCAGCAGCAGTAGCAGTAGCAGTAGCAGTAGCAGGAGCAGTAGTAGTAGTACTAGTAGTAGTAGTAGTAGTAGTAGTAGTAGTAGTAGTACTCGTACTAGTACTAGTAGTACTAGTACTACTACTAGTACTTGTAGTACTAGTAGGATTGGTGTTAGTGGTAGTAGTAGTAGTGCTAGTAGTACTAGTAGGAATGGTATTAGTGGTATTACTAGTAGAAGCAGTAGGAGCAGCAGCAGTAGTAGTAAGTAGTAGTTCGTAGTCGTAACCGTAGCCGTCGAAGCTTGTACTTGTAGTGTAGCAAGAGTAGTAGTAGTAGTAGTAGTAGTAGTAGTAGTAGTAGTAGTAGTAGTAGTAGTAGTAGTAGTAGTAGTAGTACTAGCAATAGGAATAGTAGTAGTGGTAGAAGTGGTAGTAGTTGTACAAGCAGTAGTAGTGATATCTAGTACACATAGTCGTAGTAGTAGTAGTAGTAGTAGCAGTAGTAATACTATTAGTATTAGTAGTAGTAGTAGTAGTAGCATATATATATATAGTAAGTAATAAGTAAGTAATATTTTTTTATATTACTAGTTCTTAATAGAAGTCATATATATATGTTGGTGGTACTAGAAATATACTAGTTCTACTAGTACTAACAGTCGTAATGAGATCCGGAGTGGTAGCAGTTTTACTATACTACTACTAGTCATACTGATACTACTAGTACTAGTAGTAGTATAGTAAAACTACTAGTTCGAGTATAGTATTAGTACTAGTACCACTGCTAGCACGAGTATATATATGTATATATATATATACATATATTTGTATTTTTATATATATATATATACATATATATATATATATATGCATACATGGTTTAGGGTTTTGGGGGGATTGGTGTTTAGGGGGTGTGTCTACCTTCAGGCCGGAGTCCAATGGGCTTGGCATTCCCGATAGCGAGTCCCTACAGCTAGTTTCTCAAAGGGTGCAGGGTATCTAGGGTTTGGGGTTGGTAGGCGGTTTAGGGTTTTGGGGGGATTGGTGTTTAGGGGGTGTGTCTACCTTCAGGCCGGAGTCTAATGGGCTTGGCATTCCCGATAGCGAGTCCCTACAGCTAGTTTCTCAAAGGGTGCAGGGTATCTAGGGTTTGGGGTTGGTAGGCCAAGGGCAGCAATTCAGCATTTTCAGGTTCTGGGGAGTAGCAAGCCTCTTACAAATATGACCCCAAACTACTAGGAAGTCTCTTACTTAAATATAACTCGAAACCCTGCTTGGCCAAGCAGCCGGCGGCGACATCATGAATCGCAACCAGATCGTGATCCTTGCTTGGGATTCAATGGCACAGGGCCCACTGAGATACATGTAATAAGTATATATTACACGACCCCTAGGAACCCGAATATTGAAATAAAGACAAGACTCTGGATCTAGATCCATCCCGCGACTCGCTTGGCGAGGTCAAAGGCGGTCGCCCAACCCCCATTTTTTTTTGCTGCTACATTAACTCCTTGCTTCTTGTTCACAGTAAAGGTGTGCTCGACTCCGGCTGCATCTTTGATAGAGGGGTTCTTGGCCACGAGAACGTAGACAGCTCCCACACCAAACCTCAATCGAATTCGAATCCACACCATGCTAAATAAAGGCTGTGCAAAATTCCTCGACATGGAAAGCTAAGGAACAGAATCGATATCCCGCTGGTGCCCTCGACCTGGCTCTGGATCGTGTACGACTTCTTGTTGGCGCCATGGAAGTTCTCGGGGACTGGCACCCCAGCCGCAAGGAGGGCTTTCTCCTGAGGACGGTTTTGGGGAGCAATTTCAAAGGTTGGGGCGGGGATTTGGTGTATAGTCATACAACTAAAGATGAGGTCAACGTCTTGATTATGTGATTCGCTTTTTGCTGCTAAGTTACAGTGTTCTTCCAGGCTTGCAATGCCTTATCATCATCCTCATCCTTTTCCCCATTCACCGGTTCCGGCTGCTCCGTTTGTGCAGGCTCCTGCTGTTCCTTCTTGGCCGCACTCTTAGCCTTTCCTTTTGCCTTAGCCTTTGCCTTCTGCTTTTCTTCTTTTTTTTGCTCCTTCTCCTCCAGTTTGGCTGCCTTAGCCTTTGCCGCCGCATGCCGGGCCTTTTCCGCCATCTGCAGGGTTGTGTAATTTAAACCATTAATATACACTATACCCTATGGTTTGCTAAGGTCTATGCTTTAAATATAAGCTAGCCTTCAGCTGCATTTTGGCAACATCCTCCCCTGGGGCTGGAGTAGCAGCCGCTTCACCGATCAGCTCCAGCATGTCGAGGGTGTGCTGGAGAGTGAGTTCTCCAGCTGGAAGATCCGGAGCCCCCCGCCGCTGCTCCTGCTGCTTGGTGCTACTGTATATTAATAGTTAGTACAGCTGCCGCAGCACATAGATGTGCTCGGCTACATATATAAATAAGTGCCGAAAAGTTAAACCCTGATGCAGCCACAGTGGCGAAGGAGAATACCACAATCGGGACATTATTCTCCCAAACCCTAAAACCCTTTATAACCCCAAAGTCAAGATTAAGCCCTAAGAACCGTATACGTACAAATTAAATAGACATCAAACTCCAAGCCCGCCTTTCCCCCAGTGCACACCCGTGCAAAAGCTTTGATCCAGGGATTACTACACATACACTCGGGAATACTGGGCTTCGATTATATTCGGTGGCCAAACCCCAAAAACCCCAAACCCCGAAACCCCTAGACCTGAAGCTTTATAAACCCTAAACCCCGAAACCCTACCCCGAGACCCGTAACCCCGAAACCCAAAACCCCTGAAGCCCTAGACCCTCAACCCCGATACCCCGAATTCCGTGTATATATTCTGTGGGCCTAATTATAATGACTAGCATTTGGGGTAAGGGTTAGAATTTTAGATCTCGATGTAGACAAATAAATGTGTTAGAGATTAAGGGTTCATGCTTTAAATAGATCTAGCCCAGGTGGTCCTGGGCGGCCTGGCGCCTGTTCTCCGGAGGAGGCTGGAACTCAACCTGGGTCTCCATATTGTCCGGGTCCGGCCCAGACTTGCCATCCTGGGATCAGTAGGATCGACGAAGCCTATATGGGATGTGTCAGTGAAGATATCTAGCCGGGGATCGGGTGTCATCCGCACATCTTTGATGGACTCCTCAAGCT